>JBBBVT010000023.1:18436425-18451598 GCA_037177035.1 Craterocephalus eyresii | reverse complement strand
TGTGTGTGTGTGTGTGTGTGTGTGTGTGTGTGTGTGTGTGTGTGTGTGTGTGTGTGTGTGTGTGTGTGTGTGCTTGCGGGGAGATAAGGCCAGTGGTCAGGTCTGGTGTGTGTCATTGCCACCTAAGTCCTTAGTCAGTAACAGCCTAAAAAGGGCACTTCTATCAGACAAGCTGTTCCCGAACATATCGACCTGTCCGAGGAAAAAATACGGCTGTAAATTGGGGAGGTGCACTTATCATCCTGAGGCGATGGTGGAGCATGGGTGTGTAAAACCGGAAAATAGCCAAAAGAAAATCTGTAAAACCAATTACCGCTGTTTTTTTGAGAAATGGGGATTAAGAAATCCAGGAATTGAAAATGCCTACAAACAGAAACAGTGTATGAATGCTAAAGCAAGTAGTGCAATTGCGGAGGAGTCCACTGAAGGGATTGGTAGTGATTTGGCCACCAACGAAGCCGTTGTCGGACGCTTGAAGACAGTTAAATTTGGGTCCCGATGAGACTTTGCTGTGGAAGAGTAAGTGCATAGCTTCCTCATCCTCCAACTGTACTCCCACTCCCTTCTGTTGCCACTCAGTGCCGCAAAGCTCAAGTCTACTAAACCCTAATGAGAACAAGCTGGTAGGGAAATCCTGGACTGAGTCCTACATAAACTTACAGCCATCTCACGGAACAGCCCAGCGGAGAGGGGGCTGGGGAAGGAGAAAAACATTCAAAAAGAGGGATATAAGACTAATTTAGAAGAGACGTTCATTCACATGAAACCGTATTTTTCTTGACATTTCCATATCAAGGGCTTATAAAAAAGATGTGAGTATAGCTAATGCCTTAGCTAAAATGCTGGATCCAATGATAGCCTTTTTAAAAAAGTATGTGCTAGTTTAGGGGGTAAACTATCAGCTACCACTCTAATTTCCTACAGATTACGGAAATGAAAGTTAATGAATTTGTATTTGTAAGCTGTCTTAACCACATTCAAAGCTACATTTAAGATAATTAAGTGCAGCTCCTCTAATTCAACAACAAACCATCAAAACAATCCCTATCCAAGCAACCAGTTAGTAAAATTAGCCAGTTAACATGTAGCTACTAAAAACCCTGCCAGGAAATCACCCATCAGCCCTGCCCAACTATCCAACCAACTTCCAGACCAGTCAACCAAATAATCAACCGAGAACAGATCAATCAATTAGAGCTCTACCACTGAGTGACAGAAAAGTCAACAGTAGAGGCAAACTTTTAGACCTTTTTTTCATGTAAAGGTGCCAAACACTCACCAGTTTTAACCACATATATGCAAATATTCATCATGTTTTAGTCATTGGTCCAAACAAAGCCTACGTCTTTGGTTTTCTTTTGTCCCAAACCTGGCTTTGAATGACAGCATAGACTTGTCGTAGATGTGGCTGCTAGAACTCGTCCATATTTCAGCAAAACATAGATAAAATAAGCATTTTCTTTGGGCATTTAGGCTGTGTACAGTCCTGCACACTTTTGTAATAATCTGTATAAAAAATAGGCAACATTTGGCCAACACAGCAGGTGTTGCACCCCATGTTTGACCCAGTTTATAACACCTACCAGTGCCCGACTTCAAATTTTTAAAAAGATGCATCGTGGATATTTTCCTTGTTTTTATAATTCCATTAAATGCAGCAATTTTGGATTACCTGTCCCTAGCAAAGGATAGCCAGTTTCCAGCCATAGACAATACTTGGAAAAATAAACTGTACATGTCTTAGTATCATTAAACTACAGGTCCAGATGCACCCAAACAAATGAGGAAATCATCAAGCAAAGTATTTGTATTAGTTATCGTCTAATGAAGCAAAAAAAAATTACAACAACCCAAACAGTAAAATACACAATAAACCAACCGCCTATTCAAACAACCAACCAGCTAACCGGACAGCCACCCTACCCCGCCTGATGATTAAATGCAGATAGCAGAGACGGGACTGCTTTGTTTTTCACTCATTTTCATCATGTCAAGCAGCTTTCTGAAGCTGCAATTATTCACTGGGATTATCTCACTAATTATTTTCCCTGCACAAATAATTGATTGAAAATCAGGAACAAATTGGCTCTCTGTGGACAAACACACATTTGTAACTGGGCTTTTCAGACTAAAGACAGTATGAAAGGGGAGGTGCTGTTTCTGAAGGCGAAAACAACGAGTGGGTGAGACTTACACGCAGTGAAGAGATTTTTATAGGTTGCAGATGAGTTGCTGAAGACAGCACATTAGAATCCTCTAGATTTCACCAACTCCTGTCATCAGACCTCTCTGTTGCGCCTTCTTTCCCATTTTTTTCTTATTATCTTCCCTTTCTTTCTCCTTCCCGGAGGAGCAAGGAATCAGTTTGTACAAGACTCCCATTAATCTGTTAACTATGTTACCCAGATCAAAGGGGTGGAAAAGCACAAGAGACACAAACCCCAAAAAATAGATTTAAAAATACAAGTTGTTCAGGGTCACAAAGTAGTACTTGTAAGAAACTCATTGGAGAAACTGAAGTAAAAAAAAATAGATTTTATTCCTCACATGCAACCCTAATAAATGAATCCATGAATACGTGAGAAAAAAAAACAGTTGAATAGAAACTTTGACTTTATCCATATTATTTCTCCATATGCACACAAGTCAGTAAAGTAATGCATGAAAAGGTGACAAACAGCCAACATGTTCATACAGTCATGCGGTGGTACACATATGCTCATACATGTACTTAGCCAAACCCCCCCCCCAACACACACACACGTACGCACACACACAGACAGTGAGAGTGCTTCCTGCTGCCGTCTGGCAGTCTGCAGCAGAGTTTGCGGTTTGCCCCTGAACCACTATGGTCGGAGTCTCACCGGGTGTGTATCAGGTTAGCCGGTCTTCAGCTGCCAACACACACACACACACATATACATAAACAGGAAGCTGCCAGACCAGGCCCGCAAACACACTCGCACAATGAAGTTATGTAGGTAACCAGAGGATGCTTGATGGTTCTTCCAGAGGGTGTCCAAACCACAGCTCCACAAAGTAGCCGGACACTGTTTTGATCTTATGATTAATTCGGTGGGTTTTTCACTAAAAATGATATGATGATATGAGTCACAAGGCATGAAGAGGAAAATGTGTAAGTTTCAATCAGGTCATAATCTGACGTCTTTATTTGGACATGTAACAAAACGAATAATTTGCGTATATGTGCAGTGAATATACCGTGTGATGTCTGAAGGATCATAATGCAAAAGATATCCAAAAAATAGGAATAAATACAAGTATCAGATTGTATTTAACAGAGTTTTGATGATAGTTTTTACCATAATATGATGCTATAGGTCTCAGAACAACTGTTCATAAAACTGAATAGGACAAGCCTCTAACCAGCAATAAAGACATAGTTTGTCAGCTCTCTCCATCACATTTGACATATTAAATATGTGTGTCAGCATGCTTACAAATTTGAACTAAAGATGTGTCAGGGGAAACTGCAAAGCTTTGACTGTGGATCAGTGTAAGTGAATTTCTGTTTTGAGATCAGTTTGGGTTTTATTCTTGGAATTTTTAGTAAGGAACACTCTGCTCCTTATCTTGTTTGTAATGCTGGACTTCCTGGAGTCAGCTACAGAATAGTTAAAGTATGATGAATCACATGTTAAATTTAATGTTATTTACATTCCTACTGCCCTGATGTCCTCAATGCAGCAAAAGGCCTGAACATACTTCCAGCTGATTCACTTTATCTCTTTATTTAACAATTTGAACAAAGAAAAAAGCAAGAGAAAAATGTTTCTTTGGACAATAATAAAAAGATGAATTGGATGAAATGACAGTTTACAGTATGGAACAACAGTGAAATGGAAGAAAATTTGAGACAGTGATACTTTTGCCATGACATACTCAAACCACAACGTAAATATGGCTCAGGCATGTTTATATCCAAACATTTTGAACAAAGTTCATAATGGTCAAAAAAACCATCTCCACCAAACAATAAAACCGGAAGTTAAAAGGTTAAACATGATCAAACTGGCAGTATGAATTCCACAGTGCTGCAGTTTTATTTTTTTTTAAAAACTACCATTAAAGGGATACCGTGTAACTGTTTACTCAAATGTTTGCCTGATGGGAGTAATAATGGAAGACTCCTGGGGTTAATAAACAAGACATGACGCGTCGGCGCGCTGAGGGGGCAGCCCTCTTCAGAAACCAGACATTGCAACTTTGCAGGAGCGGATCCATCACTCATGGGATCATGTGAGCTGGACCTTTACTTTGCGGCTCCCCCTCTCTAAACACAGAGGGCTCTTCTTTGTGCTACTTTTTCCTCCTCTTCAATCAAAAGTTTGTCATGGCTGAATTAAGTAAAAAGGTGAAAATAGAGTCTGCAGAAGCCAGAAAGAGAAAGTGAGGTACGGGATAATGTGGCGTGTAGAAGGTACATGTTTAGCCCCCTAGTGGCCAAGAGTTACACAGTATCCCATATTGAGTCTAAAAGCTTTGAATGGATTGCTATGAGACATCCTGTGGGACATGACAAATGAGTATTTTATTTAGTCTGCCTTACAAATATCTACCCAACAAACACAGCCGGAAAGCTGAGATTCTTCAGATGTGAATGATGTGTTACAGGCTACAATCATTACTGCAGATTCATTAGACACCTATTTCTGTTGCTGATGTTACAGTATATATTGGCTACAATGTACACTTGATGCCATACTGTACTCCAGAAGCAGATGATTCCCCAACAGAACAACCACATCTGCTCCACATGTGATCAACAAATACATGGACGCTTGAACCACAAATTCAAATATGTGGTTTTGGAACGATTTCATGTGATCCACATGTTCTATACATGTCGATAACATGAAAATGTTTGCGACCACACAATCACATATGAAATTCATGGCGATCACATGGGTTTTCTATGTGTTTACATGCAAATCTCCATGTGAACCACATTTTCTTCACATGTGGATCACCTGAAGATGCTCTGAAACCATGTTTACCCATTCGGCCACATGTTTGTCACCACATTTGAATTTTATCTTTTTTCTGTGCTACAAAATAGCAAAGGTCCAGTAAAAGCACAACAAGGTTGTAATTGATAAAAATGTAGGCAAAAAATGCAGGATTTTAGGGGGTTAACTGGAATTTTGCAGTTAAGCCATGAACCACGTTTTACATCATGAAGAAAACCTGTTGCAATGTGAGAAGCGATTAAATGAAACTCCATTAAATCGGGACAGATTGACCATCCCTTTTCCTCTGCACTTCATGTCCGCTTCATGTGGTCTGAAAGTTAATGCATCCATAGTGGAAACTATTTTCTGTGCTGCATATTGTGGAGCACTTTTCTTTTATGCGACGTCTGCATGATTTCTTTGAAGAGAAAGAAGACCGCAGGCAGCAGTTTACCTCTAACAATGTGATTATAGCTTTCTCTGACTCGAGGAAAAGTTTCTCTAGAGGTAGAGAAAAATGACCGAACACCAAGTGTAAAGCAGAGAAAAAGCAGCAGCTTTAACAATGCATCAGTATGATGCAGCTAGGAGTGGAGCAGCAGACTGGCCACAATGAGAGTTTTCTTTGCGTTTAACAACTTAACAAAGCTCCTTGTTAAGAACAGACCTCACACTGAGTCGTCTCCTCGCACCTTTTCTGCAGCCTGAGCTCAGACCTCGAACTCAGTCCTTTCCTCATTCTCCCGCCATCTTTTCTGATTGTCACCTCTCTTATTCCTCAGTAATTGGCACTTTCAGTGTGTCAGTGGCTGAATCACAGACTTTCACACACCTACTATGTCAGGAGTTTGCTAGTGAGCAGATTTATTACACTTTCAAGAAAATTGCTGTTTGGATTGGGTTCAACACATTACGCTAAGAGATCCATCGCTTGCTTCGAACCACTTTGGTGCCAAAAAGCGCGCTGATTGTGTATAAAACAGGTGTTAGTAAGGTTAGAGACAAGCACAATGTGGCTGCACAGTATGGTCACTAAAACATTCCTTAAATTTCTCCGATAAAGGATGATAAACAGGCTGTCGCTTCCTTCTGCCGAAGCCAACAGCCAAGCGACAAAGAATGGTGAATCCTTTCCAAGTAACATTAAACTCTGAGTGCTTCAAGGATTCTCGGACAGCATTAAACAAAACAAAGCCCTTCGTCTGTGTGCACATGCCGACAAAAATAGCAGCCGCAGAGCTTGATGTTTGAACTGTTCTCATTAGCGGTTGCTGGTCTGCAGTTATGCAAGTCCTAATCCTGCCACTTAGTTTCCATTTGAAAAGGGAAAATTCAAGGTGAGACGCAGAGCTAAAGCAAATCCACCAATGAGTTCAGAAAAAGGTACCAGACATAATTGTACCCATCATCTTCTCAGCTGTCAGCTTAAGAAGGACTTTTTTATGCTTTTCCCAGAGTGAAAATAAAAAGGATGAAGAAATAGTGTCTCTATCTCTATAGGTGGTTTCTTATTGATCTAATGCTCCACTTAAAAACTGTTTATATTACACATATCAATATATTTACGTTACAGCTGTATGGGGTAAAATTACACCCTATACATTTAGATCTTGTAAATCGGTTTTCAGAAGTCTCCCCAGGAGCTGAAGTTGGAGATCAAGTTTTGTTACCCTATCAAATTAATTCAATTCAGCATTATTTGTATAGCACCAATTCACAACAAAGTCTTTTTTCAGAAGCTGCTTATCTACTGGGATTTTCACTCACAACCATCTCTAGGGTTTACAGAAGGTCTGAAGAAGAGAAAATACCCAGTGAGCAGCAGTTGTCTGGACCAGAATGTCTGGTTGATGTCAGAGGTCAGAGGAGAATGGGCAGACTGGTTGGAGATGATAGAAAGGCAACAGGAAGTCCAGTAGGCACCGGTTCCAAACAAGCAGGGCTGGATGATATGAAGCAAATTTCATATCATATACCTTTTTTGGTCAAGAGACTGTTCTAGTTAAGGGTTAAAAACACTTTAACCAGCAGCATGTGTACATTAAACAAACAGCCTGAAATTAAAGCCTTAGCATTTTAAATGAAATTCTCCTAAAACAAAATAAATAGAAAATGTCTTTCAGTGACAAAAACAAAAATAAAGTTGAAAAAAGAAAAGATGCTTTCAACTCAAAACAATCTATCTCAATAAAAACTATATTCTTGATCATATCTGAACACACAATAGGTCCAATGGCCTCCACAGCCACCACATCTCAGTCTAATATTCCAGTACGGGTGGTACGGGAGATTTTCATCATGGATGTGCAGCAACTGTGTGATGCATCATGTCAGTATGGAGTAAAACTTCTGAGGAATGTTTCCATCACCTTGTTGGATCTCTGACACCAGCAATTAAATCAGTTCTGAAAGCAAAAGGAATCCTATCTGGCATTAAAGTGGGATTAATAAAGTGGCCAGGGAGTGGATATGGATGTAATCTGATCCCTTACAGCTCTGGAATGTGAGATGAATGGTCTGTTCACTTTCCAGCTGATTCCATGCCAGGTTAGTGCTCAAACTGGCTGAGCGTCCGTGTAAAGAGTGAAAAGAGAACCGTGTGTTTTTTTTTAACAATACCTGAATTTATTCTGCTAAACCACCAAAATGACATAGAGGATGTGTGAGTGAGCACAAGTTTGGCCCTTCGCTGCTTGTTCATAAAATTCACTGTTAATATCTCAAAGCTGATTTATTTCCCCCCCTACAGTCACTGACCAATCAGTCAGCGAGGCAAATCATATCTGCACATCCACCACGCATGAACTCCGCCAGCGAACCCATCTGGTTGACAAATTGCATTTTACATAAAAGCTCGTTCTTCGAAAGCCGAGCCAGGGCACATGTTAAACACAGTGGTTACATTTTAATTTGACGCTGCACACGGCTCTCGCTTTAATGCAAGTCAACACACACATGGCCCATGTTGTTGACACTCTGCATGCAAAATACATGCAAGCGGCATCACTCGGCGAGAGCCATGAATCCAAGAGCAGAAACCTCCAAGGTTGAGTAGATGAATACTTCATCAGACAAAGTTTTCTAGTGCATAAGCAGGGTTCATGTCAGCCGTGGGGGGGAGTTCGTGAGGATATATGTTCTCAGTTTATAGGCATACAGGAAAAACACATGCATAGATTGAAGCCTTTATGATGTGATAAGATTTGAAATGGAAATCAATGCTGGAAACGTCTGAACGGTCCGACGAGCCGGGGCAGACGTACAGGGTGCAGAAAGTCTGAAAGGGAAGTTTTTGGCAGGTGCTTTCTCACCTCTTAAAAAATGCTCTCTGAAATCCAACTTGGCTCTCTGGCTGAGCCTCTGCTTATATTTTTTTCTCTGCCCCCCCCCAACCCTACTTGAGTTTCTTTTTTTTTTTTCCTACCCTGGTTTTGGAGGCAGCCGAAGATGGCACACACATTCACACTTCTCTAGCCAGTGTTCAGATTTCAGAAAGCAGGCGCTTTAAGGGGAAGGGAGGCAAAAGAAGAAGGGCTGGAGACACAATCTGCTGACTAAGTGCTCGCTTTGACCTCCGTTGTGTGAAAGACGAATCAGAGCTGCGAGTGACGAATCTGAGAACCTGATTAGCTGAAATGCAGAGAATGACACAGAGATTCATACCAATCTGGAACATGTTTGGTCAAAAATCCCTCTGATTCCTTTGGGTGATGCTACATAAACTGTGTTCTCAACTCTGTTGTAAGAGACGTAGCTATTCGCTATAAGTTCCAGAAGTTGATAAATGACATCATCATCTAATTTGCATAATCAAACCAGTGTTTACAGTATAATGTAATGGATCATGCTGTAGCCGAGAAAAATATTGTCATCAGCAAATGAAAAGTTGAGATCTACAGCAATTTGTTTAAAATGAAAAAAGTTCTTGATGATTTTTTTAAGGGTTTGAAAGCCAAGTTACTCGGGTTTTGTACATAAAGCAGAACATTTGATTTAAAAGTGTCCAGTACATTACTTTTTATTTCATTTTTGAGGTAGCAAGTACTGAATATACCAGTTTGGGGGGAACCAAATCAGAAGAAGCAGGCTCAATTTTGATTTGCACACCATGCGACCAACCCCATCCGAGGAATAACTAGGATCAAACCATTATGTGAAAGAAGGAAGGGGGTTACAGAGAGACGAGAAGCTGGATTTAAATACACGTATATCTGGAAGAAGTGGAGAAATTGTAAAATCTAAAGAGTCACTATTTTCAGAGTTTGTCTGTTTTTATTTGATATGAATGCCTTGGTTGGCTTAATTAAAATAGTAAATAGCAACCATAGGCCTTCTCTCTGAAAAAAAAAAGAAAAATCACCAACATTCAAACCATTTCAAATTGCTGACTTGGGCTGAAATCAAAACTCTGAGTGATACTCAATGAAGAGCCATACCAGAGTCAAAAAGAGGCGACTTTTCTAAGGGAGCTCAGCCCCAACCTTAGAGAGGAGCCAGGCCTCCCATCGCCACGGTGATGCTACGTCCACCTAAAGCCGGGCCAGGTGTCCACCCTCTTTGTTCAGGACAGTGTAATCCTCCGCTTAAATCAGAGCAGAGAGAGGACTGGACAAGTTCCCAAACTCCCCTGCTCCAACTTGGCACGGCATCCAGTTCCCCGCCAGTGAGGAGACACCTACGGGAGTCCTGTGGAGATGTGTGTGTGTGTGAGACCACTGCTTACACAACCTCGCTCACACACACACACACACATAAATAAAAGCTCTCCATCTTTATCATAGACTGGTTCTACCGAAATCATTCGAAAAACATTTTTTCACACAGGCAACGTGTTGGGCAACACATCACT
The DNA here is from genome assembly GCA_037177035.1 of Craterocephalus eyresii. Lineage (NCBI taxonomy): Eukaryota > Metazoa > Chordata > Actinopteri > Atheriniformes > Atherinidae > Craterocephalus > Craterocephalus eyresii. Next base: position 18,441,776 of record JBBBVT010000023.1, on the reverse strand, counting down.
CGGAGCACGCACCCCAGGGGTCTTCAATTAGACCCTAAATACCTCCGCAAGTATCCAGGGGTCCTAATTACTTCAGACTGTTGAGGAGGGCGGCGGGCCGGCTGAAGCTGAGGGCTTACCGAGGATACGCCTGTTTAGAATAGATTCTGGCCCCGAGATCAGTCGGGTTTTCCTGCCTTGTTGCTCTGCATCTTCAGACAGAGGAAGAGGTGTCTGCGTGTGTGTGCATCAGAGCTGGCTGCGGCTGCTGCTGCGCTGTGGATGTATTTATAGCAGGAGGGAGAGCGACTACTGCAGGATTACTTCTCCAAGCGGAGAGCTCCTGGAGACTCGGCGTGGGGAGGTGGAGGCAGAGGAGGTTAAAAATATAGCTTCGGCTACATCTGCTCGCTCCGATACATGAACATGAACAAACACACGAATACACAGACAACAAGGTGCACGGAGGCCGATCGATAAGAGTTAGGTTACGACACATTAGGAAATCAGCGACCTTTTTCCAAATGGGCAGAGATGCACATTAAAAGGGCAAACTGGATGACAGAGTGGTCCAGCTTAGGGACACCTGTACACACACTGAGGCACCCAAACATCACTGCAGATTCAATCCCTCAACTTCACAAAATCCATAATGCCCCTCAAAGCGATGCCGGTAAAAATTGATCCAACAAAAAGAATCAGGATATTGAAAAAAACAGGTTTGGTAGCAGGTACAAGTCTGGTTCAGTCAAGTGTGAAGCATTAACAGAAAACCACCCGATTTCAGCTTAGAGCCCATCCACACGTGACGTCTACAGGATCTAAACCACCAAACCAGCTTGCTCCTGATGAGACCGTTAAGAAAATCTGGGAAAATGATCACAAATAGTCATGAGAGGCTGAAATGGCTGACTCGCCGACTCACAACATGTCAGCAGATTTGTGGCAGTTTTCACTGACGTATTCCTGGTATTTTGTAGCTAATTGGGACGGTTTCCCAAGAGATGAAAAGAGGTTTTGATTATTTTGACAGTAATGTTATTCAGACACCCAACATCTTCTCCGGCTTCTCGTACAGTGACGTGCAAAAACTCTTGAGTTATACCTCATTTCCTTATGCTTTGCCAGGATGGCTGGAAATATGTGAAGAAAAATGTGAAAGCTGATACTTTGAACACCCTCTCAGATGAGCTTTTTTGTCCGTTCTTTAGGTAGTAATCAGGAGTAGGTCTTTAAGGACTTTCCTAAGCTTTGTTCTTGCCTAAGAACAAATCCAAGATACAAAGATTTTGGTGAATGCCACATTTTTCATTAAACATTCGTAAGTAGGACTTAAGAACAAATTTGTTCATGAGAACGGTTGGTAAATGAGGTCCAATGTCTTTACAAAAGGCTGCTGACAAAGATCCTATGATAGCATTTGAAATTGGTTTTGACTTGTTGCTCCCTCCACTTCAGCTCTGCTTCCATCATGGGGGTTTTTCACGCAGGATCAGCAGGTTTTCTTGGGTAAACCCTGATCTCTGTTGCGTTTCCTTAGCTAGCTGTACCCTTACCTTGCATTAAGCCATATAGCGAAAGATGTGTCAGTTACATAATAACGCCCAACACCTTCACTGAATATAATGAATAGGATTGGGACAAAGGAACCCAGGGGGAGAAGGGTGCTGTGTAAATAATTGTGATGATTATTGTGATGATAATTGTGGTGATTCTTTCAACCAATCATCAGGTTACAGTGAGTCCAGTTCTTCCCTTTCAGGTCGAATTAGTAAGATTGAAGCCCCAACGGAAAGGTCCCAAAAAAGCAGGACAGGTCAGGTTGGGTGTTTTGGCACACTTACTAATGTTTTCATGTGGAAACGCAACAAAAATGCCTTCCAACCTGAAACAACTCAACCCCTCGGGGAAAACAGCTATAGGTGCCTTTAGAACTGTTTATACAGTCAGATACAAGGACTGCACTGAAAATGAGCATCAGTACAGTCAATGTGTAATGAAAAACTTGGCCTACTACTGCTGTAGACCAGTTTAATACATTACAAGAAAGTCGGCTGCCAAAGCGTATTTTTGTTAAAAAAGTGAGGTATAGTTAAAAACCTTTGCACCACACCATGTGAACGATTTAGGAACTGGGCCGATAATGAGAGTTAAAATCTTAGAAAGACAAAAAAAAAAAAAAAGAACTTGGCAAATGAATTGGCCTGAAAAGTCAGGCAGATTGGACACAAAATAACAAAAAATTAGGCACACATCGAAATGTTCGCACAGTGCTATCATTTGCTATCATTTGTGCTATCATTTGTAGCCGTACAAATGACCGATCAATAACTTTACCATCACTGGGTAACTTTAAATCAGTGTTCGCACTCATTCAAAGCGATGCAACTTATCTCCAACAGGTAAATAATTTTGCTGAATCTTTCGGTCAGAGAGCCCATCCTGATTAAATTCAACTACAAGTTTTCTTAGCATGAGAGTCTTTGCGGGAGGTCTGCAAAAGCAAATGTTTAAGAACCTCTGAAACGGATAATGGCATCATAGATCGCCTTTGCTCCCTGTAGAGACGCAGGGGACTCGTATGCCCCTGTAGCTAAAAAAAAAGTCTATTTGTAAGACCTTTACAGATCTGACATTTACAGACATGGAGATCTGCTGCGATCACTGGGAAACTGAGCCAGAGTAAAGAAGGGTAATAAAGATGAGAGGAGGATGATAGAAAAGGGGGATGAATGAGTGACAAGTGCAAACGGCCTCACGGACAACATTCCTCAGGGAGTTTGAGGAGGAGGACAGGCTGAGCACATCTCAATTAAAACGGTGACAAATGAGGAAAGAGGGGGTGTTTGGATGTGAAGCAGGAGAGGAGGCAGAAAGGATGGATGGCGAGGAGGAGTAGGAGGGTAGCCAGACAGAAAGTGAAGGAGAATCACAGACAGCACCCACCAGGAAAAAAAAGCAGTCTGAAACCTTTAGATCAGAGCGGCATCATTTAGGAAACGCATTTCCACAACTCTCCTCACACACACACTCACACAGATGCTGCCTGAGCTTAGAGATCCACAGAAAAGGTGTGGAGCTTCTTTCCTCACTCTCAGCACTGCATCATGCAGGTCTGAACATTTATGAATCAATAGCGCACCTCAGCAGCATCAATAAGCCTCAGTGATTTAAATAGACTCGAACCTGAAGAAAGGCTCAATAAAAGAAAAAGCCACTCGGGCCGTGTGTCAGCACCAGGACTTAACACACAGCCCACCCCTCAAAACAGTCCTGGTCATGTAAGGTCGGTGCTGCTTCTTATGAATAATGAATGGGAGCGCAACTTGGAAACAGTAAAAGCTGGAGAACGTGCGCACAAACCGCGTGAGAGTGGATGCAACACTTCCATCAAATCAAAGCCATTAGGCGTTTTCACTCAACAAAGGTTGTAAAAAGTAAAATAAAAAGAATTCCTTGAATCTACCACTGAGGTCATCTGGGAAAGCTGCACAGCCATGCGGGAGCTTCTTACCTGCCACAGGTGTGTGCATGTGCGCATGAGCGCACTTCCATCTCACAAAATAAAGAAAAGGATATGGGTTGCAGACCATTTTAAGACACCAGTTCCGAGGCCGGGTGGTTTGTTTCAGGTAGAAGAAGACCACCGGGGCCAGCGTGGGGTAGGGCAGGCTCTCCTCGCCGCGCGTCGAGCCCTCATCCCCGCCTGTAGAGATCCCGTCAGGCGCCGGGGACGCCGGCTCCATCACCAGCTCGCCGCGCTCCACGGCAACTGTCCCGAGTCCGGACAGGTCGTTAAGCCGGATGAAGGTCCTCGGTAAAGAGGAGCGACCCTCCGAGCACCTGGCGTCGGGGATCCCGGAGAGATTTCCCCCATCCTCGGCCATCATTCAGCTCCTGCAGGCGAGCATACAGCACGATTACAGACAGATAGACGCAGGTGACAGAGCAGGGGAATGTTGAGCTGCAGCAGACGGAGGAAGGCGCAAAAATTGATGCAAAGTCATTAATAAGTCTTTAAAATATTTGAATCTGATCAGTAACTTTAGTTGTTTTTTCTTTGTTCCATCTTTACAGGAAAGAAAAAAGCATTTCTGATCAAGACTACAAGATTTTAATCTAAAAATGTGAAATCTGGAACAACCAGGTGATGGTGGGGTTATTTTTTGCAGGAAAATGCGTGCACAAATAATCACAGTTATCGCTTAGAACTGGTTTTAAATAATAAATATCAATACTAAATTAGTTTATTGCAATTACTCTGAGTTAATGTGTTCTGCTCTGCGCAAAGAAACACAGGCGCTTCCAATCAGCCCAATAAACGCGGGTCTGCATTCCTTTCCAGAAACAAAGCCCCCAAAAATTCTTTTAACGATCGGCGCAGATTCGTTTTACGCAAAGTTTAGCAGCATTCCCCATCTCATGCCGAAAAATCCAACTGAAGAGAGAGACAGTTATAATATTTTTGTATTCCAACTAAATGTGGTGGCATCTTTTCTGTATTTATTACCTGGTATGGACTCGGTAGATGTGCCCAAAGCGCGCTCAGTCATCGCATGATCAGTTTTTGTCCGGCTGTAAAGTCCGATCGAGCTTCAAAGAAGGGGTAAAATCCTTAGTGGTAAGGACAGGCGAAAAGGGGAGAGATAAAGAGAAGAAGTGAGAACGGATGAAAGCCTTGTTGCGGGTTTGGTGCGTCTAGCCGAGCGTATAGTTTCCAGGTGGTGCGCCCTCAGCAGACGCGTTGCGCTCAGGCCCCGGTTCTCCCGGTGTCCAAAGACGCCTCTCCAGTGGCCTCAGCGAAACTTCAGAAGCATCTTCCGCGATTAAATACAGATGAACATTGAGCAGCGAGAGTTTCGCCTCCGTGCAAACTTCTTTTTTGAATCCCGTTTTTTCACAAAGGAGAGAAGAAGGAAAAAGAACTGATGCTGATTTGCTTCCCCTACTGTTCTTCCTCACTCAACATCCAAATCTTTTCGTTGGATCCACCGGCTTTTCTTTCTTATTCTTTTATATTTTTAGGGTATATTCCGAGTTTGGCTTCTTTAAAGATCCATGGAGATGCTGCTGCGCATCCTGTCGCTGCGCACCAACAGGCGCCAAAGAGTCGAGCTTTGACGGCGTGGATATGTCAAACAGCGCTCCTCTCCTCTCTATTGTCGCGCACGTGAAAGACCGGAGGCTCCTGCTCTAACTCCTGTCTCCTAAGGACTGCATCCACCCGGTTCCGTCCATCAGCGGAGCTCTCACAGCTGGATGGGGGGGGGGGGGGGGGGGTTCTTTTGCGGTTCCCACTCGAAAAAGCACACACCTCCCCCCCCCTCCCCCCCCCAGATATTTTTTCTTTCCTCTTTTCTTTCGCAAAGAGA
>JBBBVT010000023.1:18415086-18425384 GCA_037177035.1 Craterocephalus eyresii | reverse complement strand
AGACCGATTATAGACGGCGAATTTCGGTCTAAAGCCGAGACGAGACGTCTAACAGACGTCTAGTGCTCAGTGGGACTTACGTAGTCTTATTTCAAAAGCTTGCACAATTAATACAGTTTTTGTCCTTGTCTTCATTCTTCTTATGCGTTTTTCCTCTTCTTCTTCTCTGGTTTATTTCTGTTCAACACTCCCACCATGGTTTCACTTTGTGTTCTGCAGAGTGAAGGATTTGCGGGGAAAACACACCAAATTACGTGCATAACAGACACAGGAGACTGACAAAACTGTCCAAACATCTGTGTATCCATTTTCTACATCATACCTACAATACTTAATTACTTTTTATGACTTTATAATTTATAAATACTGACAGTAATGACTGTATGACTATACCATATATTGCACCAAAGCATGTTGATGGTAAATATGTTTCAGTGCATCATTGTAATGTATATAATGCAGGGTTAATTCATTTGTTGGCCTACAGTAGTATTCCATGTATGTTTTTCTAAGTACATGATCTCTTTTTGTAGAATTGAAAGACTGATATGAGGACAGGCATGTTCTCCCCACACTTAGAGACCCTAATTGTTGTTATGGTCGGTGAGAACAACAGCATTAATTTGTGTGATCTTCTGTGGAAGATCATTGAGGACCATGTCCATTCGGAGTGTTAACAGTGTCAGCCTCTCTACTGTTGATCATGTCCTCAAGTGCAACAAACTTCGCATGAAACAGGTATATAGAGTGACTATTGATGGATGTCAGTCAAAGAGCAATGATTCCAGTCATTGATACCAACATTACCAAGCACTAATTCCAATGGTTGGTATACTGTTTATCCAGATATATTTGATATAGATTACTGTAAGTAGTGATTTCCTGTAGTGGCCTAAATCACTTTTTCTCTACTACATACAAAACTATTTTTCTAGAGGTACTTTCAGCTGGGTGAAGCTGGGTTTAATCGCACCAGAAGCAGAGGCCATAAAATGATTGGCCAAAGAGCAATTGTTGGTGTCCATGGACAGTGTGGTGATAATGTCACTTTGGCTCCTCATTTGGTGGTAGTGACTCAGGTGGGGAGCAGTGCATTCAATGACTCGAAGGTTGTTGATTGGAATCCTGCTCCCGCCTCTGTCAATTGCTGTTGTGTCCTTGGGCAAGACACCAGTGTTGGCATTATTGGTCAGATGCAAGTCACTTTAGATAAAAGCATCGGCTTAATGACTGTGCTCATAGTATTTGCTCGATCGCATGGCAAATGATTTTAGGGATGAGCATCCGTTGTACTCCTCTTTTCCTGAACCCCATTGAAGAATTCTTCTCCTTATGGCGGTGGAAGGTATATCAACGCCAACCTTGCACCAGGGTAAATCTCTGCAAGCCAGGGAACTAGCCTGCAGAGGCGTGTCAAGCCTGAATATGGCATGCCAGGGTTTTATTTTTCCTCCCTTGCCTGGCCAGACGAAATGCAGCCTGTGATGTGGATGAAGTCCTGTGGTCTGACCGAGTACAGAGAAATTATGCTTTGGCTGAGTTTGGCTGTGCTTCTCAGGCTTATAAGTGCTAAATGCACGTTATTTGTTTTGCAACATGCATTTAGCCAATGGTCACTAATAATCATTTATTTCTACAGCTTCATGAGCACTGTTTGTTTTTTATTATTATTATTTGTTGTTTAGTGGCTGCTCAGTCATGTTTTAATTTTGATTAACTCTGGGCATAAATCAACAAGATAGTTTAGTTTTAGGCACAAATTAAGCTATCTTGAGGTCAGACTTTGGTACTGCAAGAAGGGTCCAAGGTTTTTGGAATGTAGTTTGAAAAGTGGGTTTTGTGTTCACAGTTTGGAGAGAAGCTTTTGAGAAATGTCTTAGCAATCAGGGGAAAGAAATTACCAGTTAAACTTAGCCAGGTTCAGAAGCCAGAACAGACAGGACCAGATCAAGAACAAAAAAAAAAACAGTAGGCTATTCTCACAAAACAAGTGACAACAAGAGTGAGTCATAGGTCAGAGCAATCATAATCCAGATATCCTCGTACAGGGGTCAGATATAAAGAGGGGGACAGGTGAAACTGGTTCAGTCAAATAGTGGCTGATGGTTTAAACAGAACGCTTAGAAGTAACAGGAAACATGACCAAATAAGGAATGGGCCGGAGAGCCAGACTGGAAACCATGACAGTTGTCTGGCACACTGGCAGATCACACTAAGAAAAGCTAAGCTACACTAACAAATCACTGCCTTCAGTTTGTCATTTCCTATTAGTGCCTCTGTTAGCTCCGTTTACAGGGTAAAGCTAAGTTAAGGTAATTAGCTTACAAACTTATAGCTTAATACTTCCTGATCAGTTCTGTTGAGCAGTTTTGATCTTTTTGCCTTGCAATTGACTTCATTAAGCACATTTTCCTGGTACTGTATTGTGAAAATACTCAGGAACTGTGGTCTGATACCACACACACTTTCCAGAAATCAGCAGGAGAGGGGCTCCAACAAAGGAGACGAGGTGATTGCCTCTGGTCTCACCTTTCTATTTACTCACCGGATGATAAATAAAATAAAATGAGCATGTCAGTTTATTCTAGCCCACAAACAATACAGTAACACCATGCACTCTGGGTGACTCATGTGGTGTGCCCATGCGTGTGCGTGGGCGGGTTATGGGAGCCTGAAGAGGGTCGACAGTAATATCAAGTCATTTATAAACAAAAATCATTTCTAATTGAAAAATGCTAAACACAAGACTCCAGACTATACAAAGCTGCAACTGAAGCGTTTTCATTCCTGCCTGCCCACCTAAAAATCACACGTGATATCATTGATACTGATTCACATGTTGGTAACCTTGGATACAGAGCAGTGCAGCAGAAGGGAACATTTTGCAGCACTTCATAAATTATATGGCTGTAATGACATGGAGGCAAAAAAAGGAAGGAGAGGAAACTGAAGGGCGAAAGGAAGATGAAAAATTCAAGTAAAGATATTAAAGAAATCGAGGGAAGAAAGGGAATAGAGGGGGTACCAACATAGGAGATGAGGGATGAGGAAGAAGGATGGAGAGAGATGGCAAGAGAATGAAGAGACAGAATTCAGAAAATGAGGGAAAACAATGAAGAAAGACTGCAGGATGGGATATAGAGGATGTAGAAGCAGATAGATGTGCGACCACAGAGGTGAACAAGCGCAAAACCAAACATAGCCTAACAATCGAACAAGTACTTTGGCAAGGCTGTGATGTTCCATCATAACTAATAGATAAGTGCTGAGACAGGAATTCCACACCCTACTTTTGTTTTCTCTTTGATTCCCCAACTTTTCCACCGTCTGAACCAAACTCCATTAGCCTACCCTTTTTTTCTTTTTTTTTTAACAAATGTAAATTACTAACACAAAGATGGCAAAACAGTGAGGAAAAAAGTAGAAAAATGAACAAGAGGGAGACAGAAGAGGGCCTCAGCGCTTCCCTTTCCGCCTTTTATCTCTCTCCTCTTTGAGCGTCCTGCAGCTCTGTCAGCATCGACTCCCACAGAGCTCTGAGCTCCCACCAGGGGTCTTAGAGAGACAACCCAGGACGAGCTGCTGTCCCTGGGGTGAGGCAACTCTGGAACTTCGGCTCCTTACACTAAAATGATCACAGTGTAAGTACTGTAATGTATCGGAAGAATTGAATTTATGGTGTGTATCCAATCTACAAAGCCTGTTTCTGTGTTTTGTGGATATATGAAAATGAATGTTCGCATCTGTACAAACAGATACTGGGTCGTGCTCTGGCACATAGTAAATATCAGCGCATGCATGAATAAAACAATATTATCTTAGAGATTATGTGAATAGCTTTGTGAAAAGAAAAGAGGTGGTTTGGTTACCCAGCATGAATAATTTAGCCTCAAACGGCCCCGTTATGTTTGTGCTTCTTACCGTACATGTACCACATCACAAGCAACTGCACCCGACATGTCACACAAAATCATGAATTCACGGACTAAACACTTCTTTTTGCTTGGTCTCAAGAGCACCTAATACCAGGAATATGTTTGTTTTAAAGAACAAATGTGAATGGCTTTGATGGATACCGCACATATTCCATGTTTGCTTGGTGTTTGTGGGGCGCGAGTCCTCATGATTCAAATCTATATGTACACAAGATGCAGCAGGAGGTGACGAAAAGTGCAACTCTTATTCAAAGCACAATATTTACCTCCTTTATGGTCTTCATGTAAACTATAACTTAACTCTTGAATTCATTTTTAATGATTTTATCATATATGACCTGGCAGACACGTTGTAGATGACGGTCACAGTCGTGCCAGATTATGGTTTGTCTGATCCCAGAACAATGTCTTTAACCTGTGTAATGTGACATAATGAAAGACTGGCGATCTAACATCTTTGACTCTCAACAGCCATGACATAGAAAGTCTGTTGTGTCAGATTTATTTATTTTTTGTCCTATGATTGACTAAGACTGTCAGTCGATGAGAAATTTGAACCGTGATTAATCGCACAAGTGTCCTGAATTAACTCGATTAATCGCAGAATATTTAAAATCTTTTTTAAATGTTGTTACATTTCTCAACAGGATATTTATAATTCTCATGTAAGCTGTGCAACTGAGTTGTAATGCTGTGTTCTGTGTAGTGTTGATATATTGTGATGTGTTCTGTGTAACACCGACTGTTTGGTGATGAGTTCAGTGGCCCACTTTGTGTAAATGAATTTCCCCCTGTCGACAATAACGTCTAGTAGTCTCAAGTCTTTGGAAGCCCACATAAATTCTAAACAGAAAATTAAAACTAATTTGTTTTTTTTTAATATCATAGTTGCCCTTGTGTTTGGATTTCCGAGCTACCTTGGATACTGCACAGCTGCAGGTTACGTGTCACCGTAAGTTTTCCTTTTTCATTCCTTCACCCATGGCCAGTTTGAACCACCTTCTCCTGCATTGTTTGGAGAATTTAGTTAATACAGTGACTTCAGTCTTCTCCAGAAAACCATCTTGCAGAACTCTAAAACAAAACTCTTCATGTAAAACATCCATTCCATGTCTGTTTCTGCTTCAGAGCCACAACCTGCTTTCTAGACTCCTTCTTGTAATTTTTCCTCCATGGTTTGGTCCCTACCCTGCTCCACTACTTTTTAAAAAGTAAAGCGACACTCAAACAGGTCCAGGGCAAGCTCCAGAGGTGATTGGTGCCGTTTACTGTAGGAGTCGTACCATCAGACAAACTGTGTTTTCAGATCGTGCCTCAAAGACCAAAAGCTACACGCATGATTCTCACCCTCGGACTGTTTACTACACCCAAGCAAAATGCTTCTCACATCTAACAGAGCTGGTTTCTCTTTTTCTCTCTTTCTTTATCTCTTGTTTTATTTGCAATGGTTTGTGTGTTTTTATTTTGGTGAAATCAAATTAGATTGAAACCACATTGGACCTTTAGGATTGGTACGTGAAATCTGCACTACATCAATCTCTGGGTATTGCGCAATGTCATCCATACACTTTATATTACATAAAAGTCAGCAATCCCATCTCTCCTAGGTTGCACTCTGGGGTTTTTTGCTAAATGCTAGTGTGTTAGCATGCTCAATAGTTGCCTGACAGAGAGAATGATCAGCACTGACATCTCCACAGGTTTAGCTGCAGCATTCACCGAGGATGCATCAATTCACATGGACAACAGCAGCGTATCTAAATATCAATGCTCTAAACTCTTTGTATTAGAGGATTACATAACAGAGCTCACATCATTCTTGTCCTGGGGCTGCTAATTGCTGTCTGGCATCGGTCATCCAGTTACATGTGACCGTCCATGTGGCATGAAAAGCTGGCTGTGGCAGCAAGCAATCGCTTTTACAGGGGAAATATGCAGACATAGACTAAACACAGATGCACATTTTCCAAATATTTTAGATAGATTTTATATGTAGTGACGTTTTTTAAAAACTATATAGCCTCTTTTCTAAGAGCTTGAATTTCACAGTAGAAAATAAAAAAATGCTTTTTTCAAATCTGGTTTTAAAAGAAAGTTAAAACCTCAGATGTACAGCAGCATATGATACACATACCCCACACTGTTTCTTATTTATGGAAAGATGTAAAGTGTAAAACTTCTCTGCTGGTTACACCTTCAGTTCTAGTTGTCTGTCTGCTGATTGGATCAGTTGTCCATCTTACTCTCACAGGTATAGCCAATCTTCCATAACTAGAGGGGAACGTCAATTATCTAAAACAATGGTTACAAACTAAATGAAACTCAAGCTATAGATAGAAATAAAACGCATGGAGTAAAAAGGAATAAAACTACAATCAAAACACATAAAAAAGTTTTTTTTTTTAATAATGCAATAAAAGCTTGTTGTTCAACCTAGACCTGTGACGTATTGCTTGTTTTAAAGCCTGCAGCTTCGAGTACACATGGTGCATTTAAGTGCTGATGAAAAGCTGGGTTTTCTGGATTTTCATCGGATTTTCTTCCCTAATTACAAATTTGTTAAGATTCTTTGTAATAAATGGATGAGTGGATGGAAGATAGATAACCCGTATAGCAGCTACACTATCTGACTGATAACAGACTTTATATAAATGATCAGAAGATATTTTTCGTCTAAACTGTTTGCAAACTATTCAGTCAATATTCAATAGTTCATTCAAGGGGCTGCATATGTAACTGGAAAAATGATTTTGTTACTGTCATTATAAAGTTGCAATATAAGGGACTGAAATCCATTTTAACCCGTCCGATGATATGTACATAATCACCGGGAACAAAACAGTTTGAGCATCAGGGGTTTTTCAGGACACCCCAGTAATTATCATAAATTAATTATTTTCCATACATATATCCATGTCCCTGGTAGGGAAGCAGAGCAATGCAGCTTTTTCCTCTGGTTCCGCAGGAAAGACAAAGTTTGATATCACATAAAGCTTCGGATCTATCCATCCATCCAGCCCTCAATCAGGGCAAACTGTTCTGTTATAGAAAGCTATTTTGAATTTGTTTTTACCTCCTCATTCTTCTCCTCCAGCTCTTTACACTCAGTGCCACATTTTTTCTCTTTTACACACTACTCACCTTGTTCACATTCCTCTCCTCATTCGGCTGCACTTTGCTCAGGCAGGCAGTAGCACACACTAAAGTCAGCATGCAGCCAGCGGATGTATGATACCACAAGGAGAAGTGTTCATATGTTGTTATGTAGTCTCTTTCATAGGGCAATATCCTTAGAATGTGCCGTCTCATGTAAACAGGCTCATGGCTGCCGGCAACCATCATTACTTTTATCTAGCTGACACTTTTCCATCTTTTCTCTCACCAAAATTCTAACTTTCATCACTCGAGCTGTTTCCCGGTTTCCCTTTTGATTTCTGTTTTTCTTTACTGGACTAACAAGGCGGCCTGACATTCTTTGTGTTTCTGACCTCAGAAATGATCCACAGCTGCTACCTGCCAGTTCAGCCTGACAAGCGGTCCACTCAGCTGCCCATCACATGTCCTCACACGTCTGCAGAGCTGAGCAGATACATTAATACACACAAGCAGAGGAGTGCATCTATAGATGGTACAGCACGGATACAGAAATAGAGACGTTGCACGCAGAGCTTTCCCTGCCTCTTCCACCTCAGAAACAAGCCAGTCCCTCTCTGTCAGCGAGAAGATGAAGGTGTTTATGTCCCACACATGTATGAAGAGCTTCTTTTCCGCTTTCCCTGCTGTGACCCGTCTTGTGTTTTCCATCCTGTATGTCACAAAACAGGCTTCCTTTCCTCAAACCCAGATCAGCAGCTCAAAGGGAGATCAATATTTCCATTTGCCTGATGGCTTAAATTAAATCATTTAATGCAGCATTTTTTAAAGGAAAATGTATCCTGGTTTAATACAGCTGAACACATCCTGAGATATCCAGACAAGTTTTGGAATACTTGAATTTTGGGTTTCTATTAATATCATCCTGTGATATCCATCAACAGCGTCTCTTTACACCTACACACACACACAGTATGATGGAAACATCAGCTTTGATAGAGCCGTGTTCAGATAAACTTTCTGGCACCGCTAACTTACTTCTGGCAGAGCTTTGACAGCCCCGCTCTGTCTGTGATGACAAGGCTACAATAAACATAATATCTAACCTAACAAATTTCCTGCAGATTGTGATCCGTGGCCTAAAACTAAACTTACTTAAAACTGGTTTATTGTAATAATCCAAATAAAAATCAACTGAAACCAGCATGCAAAAAGCTTAAATTTACCCCCCCAAACAAACCCCAAAATCCTGACAAATATGGCTGATGTACAGGCCATATGATAGAGATTATAACTACAAGATAAAAACCACGTGTGTCTACATTTTCTGACAGGAGGATTTTGATATTTTATGTTTACCACTCAATTAAAAACAGATTCAGTTCAATTTTTCATCATCATTTCAGAGAATTCTCAATGACAGTTTTTTTTATTAAAAACACAACCCTGAAATACTCTTGTCTGTCAAACATTTGGACACACATTCGCCTTCATTTTCAATGTGTATCTAAACTCTTGTCTTGTAGCGTTACAGCAAATATACATTTAAGTGTAGTATTAGTCTTTGTGGTCCATGTCCTAACTGAAAACATTGGGAGTTTCTCTATAAGGTTTCAAATTTGGTGATACATAAGCTATGAGATCAAGACAATTGCCTGTGCATCAGTGTGACAGGATTGTGTTGCAACTCAGATCTGGAGAAGGCTTTATCATCCTTTATTATCCGTGAAAGATGACCAGAAACAGACCAGAAAGAGCAGACTAACGAGACAGGAATGCCCCTTAGACCACAGACAGTAAAATCCTCAGATCTGATGAAACAAAGGTTTGAAATATTTTACCACAAATCCCAACAGTGTGTGCTGCGCAAAGCCAGGCAATGAAAAACACTTCATTAATATCATCCCTAGAGTCAAGTACGGACACAGCTTCCTCTTTCACGTTCTGTTTACACCAAGTGACAGATCTTGAAACTGACATGTAGTTATTAATTCTTTCAGCTTTTAATTTTAAATAAATAGGTAAAACAGTTTATTTGTAAACACGGCCTATCTTTATATACTGTATATAAATTGCAGTTAATAGTTTTCATTGGAGCATAAAGCCTTTGTTATGCTTGACTGTTTCTGATGATTAAAACACAGAAAAGAAGCTAGTTTTTGTTTTGTTTAACTACTTTGTGGGAAATTCTTCTTTGAGTTTGAAATGTTAAAAAATGTATGAAAATATTTCAGATGAAAATGAGCATAGTAACGGCAGTGCATTACTTACAGACAAATGTTGAATAGATGGGAATCGTTTGACATTCACAGTTCATGTGTTTGATGTTCTTGTATACTAGCATTTGTAATTTGTTGACAGTCCCTAACTATCCACTGGCACTGAAGACTGCTGCAGTCAAACTGGTGTTACAACTTCACAACTAGGCGGCATTGGGTCAGGAGACTGGGTGTCTGAATATCAGTTGAATATGAAACTTAGAACTAAATTAACCTTGGTGCTGCAGGCATGAAAAGGCAAATGTCTCAACCTCAGATATGTTCTTCAAGCGTTATTGGGGATAAAATTGAGGTTTATGAGAATTGCAAGTCAAAAAGAGAAGCTAACAGGATGAGTATGTTTTTTCACTGATTTAGCAACTATTTTAGCACGATTTAGCACATGTAACAAAAATCGTTTCATGGTGCTCTGCTTTGGATAATATGGAAGTATAGTGTTCCACAACATGGGACTTTTTCTTTAAGAAACCAGGGGCAGTGAAACTCGGTGAAATCCAAACAGGAAAAAGCAGACTGTTCACTCATTTGAACTTAGCGGGGCTACGTTTTGTTGCTACATCCGAGGATCAGATTCAATGTATCGGATGCTCATGCTTATGGACTTTGTAAGGGTCAAACAACTGGGACCGTTCATTGCATGGTATTGTTGCACAATTCAGAGTTTAACACACACAACACGCAGTTGATTAAAACAGTTTATTATACGGCTCTTTAGAATTTTGAATGGGCTTTTCCCAACGTTGGAATTCAGGCCCATATCAGGAAGTAACACCTGAAAGGGAAGCGTCCCACTAAAACTGATGTAAAAGGGATTCTTAGGACACCTGAGTCTGAGATAACCTTCATACATTACCACAAATATCCATTGATCCTGAACTTTATTTAACAAACATTAACATAAAAGAGTGACTTTGAGTCTAACCCTGCGTTCACACCAAGCACTTCCATTCGCGTTCGCGCCTGTATTTCAACGCGCGAACACTGGATGTTT
>JBBBVT010000023.1:18344479-18360624 GCA_037177035.1 Craterocephalus eyresii | reverse complement strand
GTGATTAATAATCGTGATCACAATATTGATCAAAATAATCGTGATTAATATTTTGACCATAATCGTGCAGCCCTAATAAAGATTAAAGCAAATAGGATTATTTCTACAATTTCATTCATTCTTACTGCACAGATGACATGGGATTCAGAAAGGGTGGTATGCAGGGATGGATTCCTGCTGGAATTTATAATGCGAAAAATCTTGAGGGAATAAATGTACAAATCATCTTCATGAAGTTCCTTGAAACCCAAAACGCCTGGGAACATAGGGGAGTTTACGAGGTGAAACAGCCAACAAGGCCGGTGGAGGGACGCAACAGCAACATGCTTTTTTCTTCTTCTCAAAAATAGGCCTGTTTAGGCTGCACAGATCTGAAATTTAGTTTGTTTCGTTGGCAAATAAGGCAACGATTGTTGCTTTATACTTTGTTTTGTTGGGCTGATATTATTTTAGGTGTATAGCCTTTTTCTCAGGGAATTAAATAGAATGGCAGTAGTCACAATATGCTGGCGGCCCTTTCCTGACATCTGTGTTGAGTGTTAAAGAAGAGCTTTTACAGTTCGCCTGTCAGATCTGGACAATGGCAGATTTATAACTACAAGAGGAACAGTAAGGGTCTCCTCATGGAGGCTGATGATTGGCTGATCAGTCTCTTTTGGCTCCTGTCTCCCTGAGCGAGGCCTCTGAAACACGAATAATGTAGATGATGATGGTTTTCAGAACACGCATTTATCAAGGAGCGTTCATTCATACCCTGGAATTGATACGAGCGCTTCATTAATCCCACGTGGCTGCGGGGTCAGATGTTCGCTCATTTCCACGTTTGTTTGAGAAATGAGGCCAAATGTGTGGACTGGAGTTTCAGACCTCCACTTTCAACCACAACTGCTTAATACAAATGAGCAAGAGTAAGAGTTTGTAAGCATCCAGTTTGAAAAATAAAACACTGGGCAGACTTCAGATCACATTTCACTCTGAAACGTCAACACTGCATCACAACCAGCTACTTGAGTTTACTCAATGAAAAGAGCTCAGAGTAGAGACAGGATGCAACATGGATGCCAGATTATCCATCATTAGCAGCCGCCTCCCAGAAAAGTTTCATAGTACTTCTTTAAGTAAGTCAGCAGATGATATTAGATTATATTAGGTGTGTGGATAAGTTAAAACTGTCCATAGGCCTGTGAGTCAGGACTGCAAAAGAGTCTTGAGAGAATTCTACGTAACTGACATGATAGCAAAAACGAAAAGTTCAGGTTAGAAGTGATGGAGCATAACATACATCCCTTTAATAGCACATCCATCCTGATCAGGGCCATACCTTCTCTAGGTCTTGGTCTGTTGCCGGTCTGTGTGGGGATCTGGACTGGGCTGATGTTTCTGCTGCTGCTGCCTGATAACACTTTACTCATTTAGATTTCAGAGGCGCTGTGGTGAAAAGTGTGGGAGGGAGATGGAGTGTGTCGCTGGACAACTGCTGCTTTAATGTCCAGTTATAATTCTGCATGCCGGCTGGTTGGATGTACACAAGTCAGCAAGCTGCAAGGCTGTGTGTGAGTACTTTACTTTGGATATCTAATCCTTATCACATACATGTTAAACATCAGCAGGCACTAGAACAAACAAAAAAAAGGATTTTGAGCTAACTCTTTAGGTAATTGAATAAATTCAGTATGAAATGCAGAAAAAACTGTTGATGGTTTAAGGCTAAAAGTAAGAACTGTGGCCATAAATAACAGACGTGGTTGCATGGATACATAATGCAAGTCTGACTCAGACTGACAGCTGTCCAAATAACCCGCGTCAGGCCTAGCAGGAAAACTCTCACTCGCTAAAATGCAACTGCAGCGC
Organism: Craterocephalus eyresii; assembly: GCA_037177035.1. NCBI lineage: Eukaryota > Metazoa > Chordata > Actinopteri > Atheriniformes > Atherinidae > Craterocephalus > Craterocephalus eyresii. The sequence goes on along the minus strand of JBBBVT010000023.1, from coordinate 18,358,773 downwards.
TGGGATGTAAACCCAGTAGGCCTTCAGATGTCAGGAAAGGGCTTTGAGGTCAATTCTTGCCTGAAAAAGAGATATCTGGGAGGTTATTACTCTGAGGAGAGGGAAGGAGAACGCTCAGGCTGACCTTTAAAGAGCCACACTTAAACCAGCCATCACCCCAGGCGCTGTTCTGGGTCACTCTCACTCTGTATCTGAGTATGTTTTTGTGTCGGGGTGTGCATGTTGCAAAGGTTACTGCAAATCTGCCGCAACTTTAAAAGGTACTGCGGCCGTGGCGGATCATTAGGGACTGATGACATGTTTGTCAGGATGCGCTCTCACGCCAACGAAAACTTGCCTTATACGGAAGGAAGAGGGAGTTGACTGCTGAGAGGAGGCTGGCCGTGTCTGGAGCGTCCTTATGGCCACAGATCACAACCTGAAAAAGGAAAGGGGAGGGAGAAATTTAGCAATGAAGGAAAGGGTGAAGGAAGAGAAAATATAATGAGATGGAAGAGTGTGAATGGAGTGAAATAAGAGGGGAAAGGTGATAGAAAAGAGGAGGGAAGACGGGGAGGTCAGAACTGTATTTGTAGCAGTAACAAGGGAGGCAGGTGTTTTCTCTGAGACAGCCTTGCCTGGCTTTGCTAGTTACCGTCAACCCGTCTCCTGACTCATCCTCCCAGGGTCATGCTTGATGGACAGAAAGCTAACTAACACTTGGTCCTTCCACTGTGCAGCATGATTTCACACCAAAACTTTTCTTTGGGGTGACCAAGAAACTTAGTCTTGCTCTAACATTTGGTTTCGCTTGGTTTTAGGCTAAACTAAGGGTGTTAATATTTCAACACTCATTATATAACAGAGTCTTAACAGCTCAGATGGCCCATTAAATACATGTGGGCTTTAAAAAACAGAGAAAGATTTTGAATATCTGTGTATCCAGGGATTGAATTAGCATCTGAGTAGGAAGTCGTGTCCTCAGACGACCTACTAAGGTTAAAATGAGGGGGATAAATGTGGATCAGCTTCTTAAATCCACTTTTCTGAGCTGGGAATTTCATGTGCCATCAAATTTTATATACATTTACTGAGAGGGTTGTTTATTGCAGCAGAAGCACTAGCCAGATAAAGTTGAGTACTTATGTCCTCCCGATGGAAAAAAAAAATAGAGGATTTAGCCATGTTTGAATCTAGTGTTTAGCTAAACATAATTATTTAATGGCTGAACCAAACCACTCACTTTAACACAACTGAATCTTGGTAAAGAATTTGGAGCCTATGATTCATCAGCAACAAAGATGACTTACAAATGGAAAACAAGACAGCAGACATCTTCCCAGAAGTGGACGTCCCAGCAAGTTTTTCCAGGGTCAAATTAAGATCAATCACAGAAACTTTAAAAATCTCCCAAAGCTACATCTCAGACTCTCCAGGCTTCATTATGTGAACCATTTAATGCTGTATGTAAGATTTAAGAAAAACAACTACAAAAGACTACATTTATTAGATAAATAGGGGATTTTTATAAGTACTCTGAAAACAAATGTGTTAATACAAAGATATTAATCTGTGAAATGAACATTTTCATTTCTTACTGCATTTATGTATACAAAAAACTAATTTATTACTCATGTTACATTAAAAATCTGAAAACATTAACATAAGTTGGTGGTTCTGTCCAAGTTTGGGAGCCACTGCCATAGAGGACCATTGGGAAGCTATGGGACCAGAAGTTGGATCGATGCCTGGCTGCACAAGGTGACTACTTTATGGAGGAAAGTAAAATCATTTGAATATAGCATTAGCATTTCCACAGGCACAGCCTTTTAAATGTGGTGTCAACCATGCATAAAGCAGATTAAAGACAAACTGCTCCAACCAGCAAACTGTGAATTTAACCAGAAGAAGTCCATTCTGACAGATGTTGTGAATTTGTTTATTAATCCAAAAAGGTTAAACACAAACTTTACTGTAGATGCATCTAAAGTAAAACAAAACTTGTGGAAAAAACATATTTAAAAGTTATATTCTCATAAATTCCTGTGATCTCATCGTCCCTGCCACACCGCGGCCAGCTGTGGAATCCATCACCGCGTTTCCACGCCTCTGCCTAGCTACTGAATGGAAGTGATTCAGCAGAATTAATATGCAGATCCACATCTTTGAAACTGTTTCTTATTCAGCCTTTTGTTCTGTTGCTGTTCATTGTTTTAGCCCGTTCTTGTTCATCAGTAAAAGCTACATCTATTATGCTCACAGCGTATGTCATGCAAGCAGAAACACTTCCAGCTTCCAGTAGGCGGACATGAACATTTGTTAAAGTAAACACACCCACTCCACAAGCTCATGACAGACAGACTGAAAAAGTTTGAACTGCACAGTGGTATGTTCAGTCTACTTTGACAATTTCTCAATATTAATAAGAGGAATATTCAAAACATCCCAACAGGGTATTTCATCCCTTAATCCGAAGCTGTATTTCTTCCATTTGTCTCAAACTAAGAAGAAGAAACATGAATGAAGTGTGTATCCAGTGGTTTATGTGTGCTGGAGGTTTCACTTCACCTGTTTAAGCGTGTAGTGCTGGGCCATCAGAGCCCGAACCATCTCAGGCAGGGCTATGGGAACTCTGGTCAGGCGATCGGAAAACGCCACCAGCAGCTGCTGCGACTTCTGGAGCCAATCCTGTCTTCCAGTATACTGGGACAGACGCAAAAGATTGGAAGCTGAGACTGAGTTAGCGCTGGGCTCTGCTCCGTCCTGATCTATAACACACACACACACATACACAACACAAACACAAGGCTGTAACAGCTACTGACTTACATATAAATCATACTCACAACAAAAAGTAGTGAAGGATTTTCGTATTTATCCAGTCACACTGAGTCACTGGATGCTACATTAAATGTCTCTATATCAATGGTGTCATCAGACACCAAATAAAAACAACAAAACAGACTCAAACATGAGTCCGAAAAGGAGTGGGCAGAAGCAAACGCTTACAAATTCCCCCCCATTCATCATTTGTTAGTCAGTCAATCTAACTTCCTTCTATATTTGCTATGTAAAAAATAAAAATAAAAAAACAAAACAAACTTAATTTAATCAATTTTGTATTCCATACATAACACCAGAACAGTGAAATTAGTAATGAACACCAAACGTATCTTGTCAAAACTCACGTCAATAATTATTAACTTATGTGTTATTAAGAGGCTTGTGTAAACTTGACAAGCTGTTGGAAAACCATGTCATTTGACTCAGGCTGCAGCAGGGACAAGTCTAAAACCTGGCCAAAGAAGTCCAGGGTGGGTTATCTCTGGATTAGCTCTTTATTACGATCCATCCAGATACATGTGTCCCAAGTGTGTTTATGGAAAATGCAAATAAGTAAAGTCGTAAGGTGGAAGTTAAAAAGAAAAACTCAATAACTACGGCTGACTACGTTTGGACTGAAGACACTTTGTCAACAATAAAAAAAAATCCTACATGTTTATAGCTATAGTCATATGATGTCATTATCATAGTCTACATTCAGAAGTTCAAAAAGGAGAACAGCTGAAAAGGCCTGAAGGTGATTTATTTACAGGATGGGGCATCTGATGGTCTACTGTGCGATAAAGCAGTGAAGTGGAAATTAAATGATTAAATTTATTTGTAATGAATGATTGAGTTATCAGTCATTGAGAATTAGTCACTTTCTTCATGGCGGCAAGCGTGAAGTAGTTTGCAAGAGAATGCTGGATCTGAAACATGCTGTCCACTCTCAGTGCAAGTCCATCCAGGCTGCCCGTGTGTGTGGTGTGATGTGCAGGAACAAAGACGGTGACCTCATGACTCAGCTCTGTGAATTGATTGCTTCTTATCTTTTATCAGCTTCCCGAGAGCCTAAGGGAGATCTTCTCATAACCTCTGACCTGTCTGCACAGCGATGCCCTGATATCTGCCTTTCTGAGGATGACACAAGCTGATTTTCAGTCCAGCTGCCGTTTTTGGTCATGAGCTCAAAATAGCAAAAAGAACCCGACAAATCCATAAATGCAGAGTCACATGACCCTTCCTGTATGCTGCATATGCCGGTGTTTTCTTTGACAAGCATGAATTAATCACGGAGGAACACGCGCACGCTCATGCGTGACAGGAACGCAGCATAATTTGATTCGCTCTAGCAGCATGTTGCGACTCTCCCCGGGTCCCGTGGCGAGGTCTTAATGTACACATGCATGGAGGAGGTTGGAGGGGGAGTCTGTCGTCTTGCATGTGTCATGTTCTCCTCTTCAGGACCTCTGAGGAAGGAGGTCACACACTCAGCTGTGAGGGATATCCATGAAAAAGTTTATCACAACCTCAAGCTGATGCATCCTAAATGTCTTGACTTGTCAAACAGGAGACCATGGGAGAGACTCCAGAGAGAAACCGTGCAGGATTTCCACCTGACTCTTCCAACATAAACACAGGGTGGGGGATATCTGCGAGATGCAGAGTGGCAGCATGGTGGGGGTAATCTGTCTTGCGCTGACAGGCTGCGCCACTGGGACAGGCGTCCACATGGCGACGGCTGTACCGTCACTAATGGGCTCCAACCCCGCACGGCGCAGCAACCATAATAGCGCAGTCAATCCTCTCAGAAGAGAGAGCTCCGGCACATCAGCTCCTATAAAAACACCGCGATGCAGGTTTGATGGGTCCCAGTGCAAACTCACGAGCCATCATCTCTGATCTGTTAAGCACAAGTTAAGTGTTCATCAAATCAAACCGAACCCCTCCAATCTGGCTGCACCTTGTTCAAATATGGAAGCTTTTTGGAGGAGGAAAGATGTACAGCAAAGGGAAAACATTGCAGCTGAGAGAAGCTCTTAGGCAGATGGGAAAGCCTGGGAACAAAAACTACACAATTAGATCCAAACTGGAAACTTGCTTCTGCCTGATCAAAGGGAAACGTCTGCATGGCTACAAAGTGTTGGCCTTTCTGACCTGCCGGCAGCCATCGCTTAGAGAAGCTCTGGAGTTGAACCAAGAATGGAGTGAGGATCAGAGTCAGAGCCATTTATATTTAGATCCCATTAGTCTCCTTGTTCAGTGACAATATGGGTTTTTCGTAAAGTCTGCAGGGATCTTGTCAATCTTTTCACAAAAGCAGAAAAATACCAGACAGAGTTATGCTGATTATATAGATTTTTATCTGATTTGTACATTAATTGGTCATTTTATTACACATGTTCAACAAAAACTGCTAACAGCTGTAAAAACAGTTTGCAGAAGTTCAAATACCATCAAAATGAGAAAGGAAGATTTAAGAGACTTTGAATGTGGAAGTATGTCAGAAGCTGTTGATCTACTTGGATTTTTACACACAACATTCTCTAGGGTTTACAGAGAATAGTCTAAAGAGGAGAAATTATTCAGTGAGCTGCAGTTGTCTGGACCAGAATGTCTTGCATAGATAATCATCTCTGAACAAAAAAAGTGTTTATTGCCATGATTGACAGCTGCTTTTCCCCCGGGATGATCGGGGGGCGGTTTTGTAGAGAGGCATCTTGCCGGCACACGAAACTGAGCAATTTTATGTTGTTTAGTCTGACATATGACCGTCAAGAACAATGAAAAAAATTGTGTAGTCTGAACTGGGCACAAGACAGACAATTTCGCTCTTTGTAAGTTTATCTAATCAGTGTTCCTCACAGGAGCAAATCTATGCACTCAAATATCAATTACTTTTCAAACTTTTCGCCGCATGTTCAGACAACTTGATGAAGCGTGGATGTGAGCTGGGTGTGTATTCGGCCAATCAAGCACAGGAAATTATGAAGGTACGCTGAGCTGATACCATGTTGTACCGTGTAATGAAAAACCATGTATTTGCTTGCTTATGCTGGTACCAGCTAATGCTTCCTCTTCTTCTCTCTTTGTTGTTTTCATAACAAATGTCACAGGACAAAATGCCCCACCTAGTGGTAAAAAATGATGTTACAGTAAAATGCAGCCCGCTCAGCGCCATAGTAGTAGAGTATTTTTTCTTAAATCTTTTAAAATCTATGGTTGAATCTTTTAAGTTACAATTTTCTATCCTACCAGTATCCAACTACACTGTGTACCAGCATATACCTCTAACCTGAAATAATGACTTTGAGGGTCACAAGACAGGAAAATGTCATGAATTAAGCTTCTAATATTTAAGATGTAAACGAGGAAAGATTAAAAACAGGCTTTGGTAGAATCAGAAAGTATATCCGACTGTTGCTGTCGCTTCTGTCAGAAGCCGAGTGACTGGGAGACGAAATGGAGAAATATTTGACGGGTCTTGATCAAAATAGCCCGAGAATCAGAGCATCAGTCTTTAAGCTCTTTCGTGGTGTAGAGGTTCGGCTTGAACGATCGGGTGTCGGATAGCTCTGAGGGTGGATGGGGGGGTCAATTTTTCTCTGCTCCCCACTTTTATCCTCAGACTATTCATCTATCAACCCATCTATCCGTCTCCACCGCCTTTCTTTCCTGAGGCTTAAGTGTGGCAGTGGAGTGAAACTAGCAGGGATATTACAGCAGAAGTTTCCACCTTGTTGGGCTCTGGCTTGATCGATGAGTTGAGGGATAAGGGTAGGGGGAAAAAAGCCTCATGATGGATTAAAAGATGAGTAGAGTTTAAAGAGAAATTACAGTCATTTAATAAGACCTCCAGTGCCCGCTCAGGCCACCAACAGACCCTTATATTTGTCCCTCACCCTCTTTGAGCTGCAGCAGAACCGTGCCGTCGCTGGGATCGCTGCAGAAGAAGCCTCCGCCCTGATCATCCCAGAACAACACGTCCTGCCTGAGCTGCAGCTCCTCGGCCCACTGCAGCCACTCAGTCTGCAGCGTGGCCTCGTACAGGTCCAGCAGGCCACAAATGATGAAGGCATAATCATCCAGGAAGCCGGGGATGGGTGGAGATCTGGAGGAAAAAAAAGAGGGAAATGAGAATCGGAGGAGTGGAGGAAGAGTGGGAATGAGGACATTTTTCATTAAGAATTTATTGGTAGGGCAGTGTGGGAAGCACTGAGATGAGTTTCTGCTGGTGAACTAGTTCAGCGTCTTGTTTTTTCCCCCTTCATCTTTCAGACAGAAAGTGTTTGTTTATACTGCCTGAGGAGGGTAGAGCCATGACTTCTGTCAAGACAGCAGAGAAATCCCGAAGAACTGATTTAAAAAATAAGACTATAAAGAGGCTGAAGGATTTCACTGGAACATTATGGGGTTGTACTGCCACACAAAGAAAAGGGGGAAGCTAATCTTCCGCTACAAGCAGTTTATTCAGCCCCTTTTCAGGTGATGCATATGAAACTAAAACAATCAAAACAGTCATCAGATTGCAGTGTTTCAAGCTCAACCCTTTTGAGTCATATGGGTAAGATTGGGACCCCAAAGAAAGGATCCCAAAAAAGTAGTAGTAGTTTAGCTTTACCTGACAGGTTGCACCAGACCTCATTTTCCTTCATTTTCTCAAAAGGCTTTCAGTCAAAACTTTTTGGAGGTTCTTGTCTGTGGCTCTGCATGTTGTTTGTATTTCTACTCTGTTAGTATCAAATCTCACAGCAGCACACAGTTTGTACCAGAGACTAGCAACAGTAAAGCAATCTTCTGGTTTATCTACAGACTGGTAAACTGATGCCACCATATGGTGGTAGGTACCGATTAAAACAAATTGGTGCCACATCAATGCACATAAGTCACCTAGACAGTTTGATTTCCTAAAATTAAATAGACTATTCAAGAATCATAACCTATTCCTATTTCTATGTTAAACAGGGCGATAATCGGACAGATCTGAGTACAGTTAGATCTTCTGGCATTTCCTTGTGCCTCTCCTGATGCCCTTTATTTTCACTTTAAAATCCTCTCCACACTTGAGTCATTTGTCGATACCAATCTTCACTTGCCTAGCTCGTTTTCCACCGCTGATGTTGAATGGGATTTATTGTTCACGACATGTGCTTCCCAGCGAGTCAACAAACTTTGGCTTCATTTATACCCTTTTGTTACTCCACAGCACAATGCTGCCTTGCTCAAAGTCTTGGCACTCCGTCTGAGTAAGTGAAGGAGGACGGACGGTGACAGGAAGCCAGATAGTGCCGTGCTGGGAGAGGCCGATGGCTGATCGTCAAGAGGCTGAAAACCAGAGAAGGCTTTGGAGGAGGTGAAGCGCATGACTTGGAGAGGTTACTGAGTGGTGAGGAGACATATCTCAGCTGTCTTTAAGTCAAAATAGAGCAGAGAGAAGAACCTCTAGGACTGGGTGTGATGGATCAGTTTAATGTAAAACCCAGATTGGGTTTAATTTCATGGCAAATCTTCATCTCTGCACAGTCAAATCCACAAAAAGTTCCAGGTAGGCCGTTCAGTCACCCATCACTAAATCAATGCCTTGATTAGGGCTGCACAATATATAGAAAATCTAGCCTCACTGCGATATTAGCCTATGCAATATACATATCACAACAACTGTCCTAACTGCGACGAATAACAGTCCGTATTTGCATATTCTAAGGACGTGACGTCACCTCTAAGCATTGCTGTGCATTCATGCTTTATGTGCATCAAAGATGCATCAAATAGACTGCCGTATACACCCATGGCTACAGAAATATAGCATGAAGTGAGAGGTGTGGCATCAGAAAGAGGAGTGTGGAAAATGTAGAACGAACAACACCGCAGAAATGCATGTCAGTCATTTGGAACCAGGTTGTTTAAAGAGAGACTCACTACAAACAGGAAACCCTGCAAGAGATGTTGAATACCTTTGCCAAGCACCAGATCATTTCCTGATATCCTGCAGCCCTAACCCTGATACTTCTAATATTGATACTTGCAGATAAAAGAGATAGAAAAGCCATGTGAGTTGCCTTACAATTTTTCTGAGCAACCAAAAGCTTCATCTTGGAGATATTTGTCTAGCATAGGGCGGATTCACACCAGGACAGGGAGGCAATTTAGGTCACATACTGTAGTTAAAGTAACTGTTTGCCATGCCCTCCTAAGAAGGTCAAGTTAACTTTATCCTCTGCTCTCTATATTGCACATGACGATCCTCTCTGTCACCACAACCCCAATGCCAAAAACTTATAGTAAACACTAAGAGAGTGAATATATGTTGAACTACTCCACACAAACCCTTGATCCTTGAAGGGGATCCAATAGCGGCAGTGTTCAAGTGCACCATCTTCCTCACCACCTTTGGGTATGCCAAAGCCATATTAGCCTTATTATCATTATTGCCTCTGTCATATGTTCAGGTTCTATTGGCAACGATGTAACGTCAATTAGCAATATTAGTTGAGTATAGTAAGATAGACGTCACAATTTAGCCAAAATCTGAATTACAGCTACCAATAGGGAAGAAGAAAATTTACTTTGACCTCAGTGTAATGGATGACACATTTTTAGTTTATCAAAAGATCCCCAAGGCCAGTGTATCCCTCAGCACACTAATTGGTAATCCACCTCTAAACTGGTTAGGAACCAGCTCAGAGGTGGCAAACGCTGCAGTGCTAGTATTCCTTGATATTTCCAAAGAAAATTGGATCACAAAAGTCAATTCACCTGATATAAGATATAAAAATGTACAGTCCATAAAACAAGTCAAGACTTTATATCTGAAGGTAAATACCTCTGGCGTTGCCTCTTTCTCTGCTGTAACAATCTCTCCGGTGTCACACAGAGACATTTCATCTGGATGACAGCGTGAGACAAGGCCTCAAGAGCACATCGCCGACACAAACACAAAAATATGGAACTGGACAGTCTCACTACACACACCTTCAACAGCGTGTGCTAAATGAGTCATTTCTCAGAGAGAGAAGATTAAACACCTCGTAAGTCAGCTGTATCAAAGCACAAGGAGACCGTTTAAGAATAATAGCTTCATAATGGCTCTCTGATACACTAACACACTACTCCACTTCCCCCTGAATAAGCCTCAAAGCTACAAACCTATTGGGTTAATTTAGTTCCCGCAACAAACCAAGTCATGATTTTAACAGCACTGACCTTTATGTGTCAGACTAATCTAATATTCTTTTTTGTGCTGAGCATTATGCTCTGCAGAAACAGGAAATACTGTACTATCATAATAATGTCAGAGAAAATAAAAGGACATGTGAAGTAGAAAGAGAAATTGGAGAGATATCCATTTTTGATTCTTGAATCACACGATGTTTGCTTTGCTGTTATAACCTTGATACCCTTGACATTCATTTCACATGCCCCTACTTCTCATCAATTTTTTTGTGCACCGGCTGTGCACGCCTAATACTTTATCTTCTTCTTTCTATCACTGTTTCTCTTCTCTCAAACCACCGAATGTATCTCCAAAAGAAGACAGGATGGACTCTGAGGGCACTTTTATAGCTGACTTATTGCTCAGAGTAAAAATGTGTGTAGAGACAGGAAGAAGAGCCAAGCGTAAGATAAAGCTGTGGCTCTTTTTGTACCATTCATGGCCACAAATAGTTTATAGGGTTCATGTCATCTGCCACTACATTCCATGAAAGTGTAGCTGTCAAGGAGGCATTTATAAGGATGAGAAACTGGGATAGACGACATACTGTAAGATATAACTGGACTGAAAGTAAGCATCATCAGATATGATGGAGTGAATCCTCCTCAGAGCCTGGATTTACTGTAGGCCTGTCCCAATAAGCAATAAGTCAATCAATGGCAAGGTAAGAAAAAATTTGTTCAATAACTTTGCAGGCTGCTGTACTTTTCATTTGTTCTCTCTCTCACTCTTGCTCAGAACCTTCTCGTTTCTTGCAGATTTATATTTTGTGTCGATTTGACAGCTCCATGGTCTTGTAAGACACAACATAGTGGAGTATGGTATATTTTTGTTGCTACTTATTGTTCACAGAGGTACTAAATGGCAGTTAAAGTATGTCAGTTTCCCCAAGTCACATGTTTAAACTTCTTTAAGGGTAATTTTTTTCACAGATACTTTAGCATCTGTTATATTGTTTTTTATTGTGTCTGGTTTTCATGCATTATTAATTAGGCTGAGAATCCATTGTTTTTTTATTGTTGTTTATATTAAACATAAATATACAATGATAGATCATATATTTTTCAGTTCCAGTGAAATTTAAGTATTTAAATATAAGCTTATTTAATTTGTGTATTTGCGTTATTTTTGAATTATCATTAAATTAGTTGAAATTACAACATTTTTAGTGCAATATGCTTGTTTATCGCAATAATTTCAGAGACAAATAATTGAACAGCAAAATTTATTGTGACAGGACTACCAGAGCGGGAAACATTATGCAAGAAGTGTGTTCAAGAATAAGCTGCTCACACCCAATGTTAATGCTGAAACTCCTTGGATTTGCACATGCTCCCATTTCCTGTTTCTTTGGCAATACACAACTAAATGAAAGAGTGGCTTTTGCATAATATTGTAAATGATAAAATAAGCAGTGTTTAACTTGATCTTCAGTCATCACTGTGGATCAACGAAACAGTAAAACTGTTTTTCAAGTGGCCAAATATCTACAGATCTACACAAATAACAACTTGCAGACATGTTGTTAGTCCTGCTCACTTTCCACTCCTGCAATGTATGTACCCGTTCTCAGGCCTCCTCCTGGTCCGTGAAGACAGCAGTAAGACATTCAATCACTTAGCGCTACGCAAGAGCAACTGAAAATCTATGGCATCAACCCTTCAACACCTCCACAGCCTATTAACCCAGTTAGCTCCTGCAGCTACCATTCCTCCTGGTAAATTAGCGCACAGTCTCCACATGTGCATGGCATGAAAGAGTAATCTAGCCATGCTTGGAAACTAAGCCAGACCTGAGAAAAGAGCTTTGGTAAGCGTTTTTCAGTGCTGACAGCATCCTGGATGGGACGGTAATGAATGAGACGAGAGCTATGGAACAAGGCCAGAGTGTTTAGGCATGGGGTGTGTAGTTGTCCTGGTGTTTAAAATTGTATGCATTTCGTCGTGGATGTTGTGGGACTCTTGGCACATTTCTTTTGCTGATTCGGTAGCAGTTCCCACTCACTCATTCGCAGTAAGTAGGGCACAGGGCTAGCCAACAGAACGAGGACGACTGAAGTTTTGGTGTAAACTCTACAAGAGATGATGTTTGTGTTTGTGTGTACGTTTCTATGTGCAGTTCTAAACCTAATCTACTGACCGGATGACCAAAACCTGCAGGATTTATGGAGTAACCTCAAAACCTATGGATGAAAAAAGGAAACCTGAGGTCCCCTACTGAGCAGCACACATCCATCTCTGTGCATCTGACTTGTATGGAATTCACAGAGACGTTTATTATGTGCATTCCTGGAGCGGTTGTTGCCCTGCAGCATCCCAGGGCTGAAAAAAACGCATTTTCAGCCTGAGGCATCAAATGACAGCTGCTTTTGCTTTGCAGTAAGACAAGACAAGAATAAACACTGGAATGACTTTTACTGGTTGGAGAGAATTCAGAGATGAAACAGGATGCAAGGTGGATGATGAATCAGCTTTCGTTTGGGGAAACTATTAAAATAACCACTGTTTACATTTGCTTGCTAGCATGTCATGCATGCACAAAGCAAAACTCAAAAGGTGGCGTCCTGGATGTGACAGTTCTGTAGTGCAGTTTCTCAGGGCTACTGGGCCTCGACAGCTCTAGAGATGCAAATAATAGATATCACTGTGCCATCAAACAAGTTCGGAAAGCAGAGTTTTAAGGTCGAGAAGTTATATAGTGGTTCTTGACCCACAGTTTCTGGTTGTGTTGCTACGTTTGCTGTCAGAGTTCGCATTTAAAGAGCCCCGAAACTGACCAACTTTCTTACAAATGCGGAAGACAGACGAAAGGCTCCGCTTCGGTCTATTACATAGAGCATAAATGGACCTTCAGACTGCTGGGGAGGACCTGTGATGTATTTTGCCCCACATTTCTCTTTTCACTCTTTATTTTTCATGCATGTCACGTTTATATGACAAGGGCAGCACGGTGGGGTGGTGGTTAGTACCGCTGCTAACAGTGTATGCGTGGGTTCTCTCTGGGTACTCTGGCTTCCTCCCATGGCCCAAAGACATGCATGTTAGTGTAATTGATCCCTTTAAATCCTCCCTTGCGGTGAGTGAAAGTGTGAGTTGGTTGTCTCTCTGAGTTGGCCTAGTGATGGACTGCTGACACGTCCAGGCTGTATCCTGCCTCTCGCCTGCTATTACTGGATAGACTCCAACTTTCCTGTGACCCTGAACTGGAATAAGTGGAACACAAAATGGTTGGATAGATCTTTCTCTTTCTCAGCAGCTACACCTGCAGAGAGTTGTGTACAGGACCTCCATTAATTAAATTGGAAAGGGATGTATTTTTTGAAACTACCTTGAAATTACTTTATTCTGAAATGTCAACAAATTACAACAAACAAATTTTAAAAATAAAACTGAATTAAAAATCTCATAAGCAATTTTCTGTTAATACTCCTTCAAGAATGAGTTTCTAAGCACAAAGTATTTTTCTGGTTTCTCCTTGGACCTCAGAACTGCTGCAATATGATTCCTCCGTCAGAGCTCTTCTCACATTCTGCTTTTTAGATGGAGTCAAATGATGTGATTAGTCTTTATTCATAAATAAAAAAATTAGATCTTCTTTCATGTAGATGCCTTTTCTCTGTATGATGGAAACACCTTCTCCACTAGGATTTGGCCAAACATATGAAAAGCTCATATCTTTGGATGCTGTAGATCTCTGTGGTCTACTGAATTCTCACCACTTTCTTATCACTATCAGAATTAAAGCCTGAGAACATCTTTTCAGAATAACTCAAGATTAAAAATTTATTTTTAGAATTTTCAGACAAAAAAAGGCAGACAAAAATGGAAAGGAAAAACCAAGCAAACCTTTGGGAATCACAGATCCTTTCAAAGAGTATTTCAAACCTCAGATAACTGAGGCTCTTCTTTCTGCACTGTCAATCTTTGACCAGGAAAACACACTTCAACGACACACCTCTATAATCTGATTTAAATACGGCAAATCTTGTTTGAAATATGCTTTATGATGGAGGCTACCAGGTCATAACCAGGTTACTGAGATGCATGAGAACATGTTCTCTGATTTCTGTCTGTAACCTGATTTACCCAGATGTCAAGTTTCCTGTTTACATGTAAACAGTTAATCTTCCATGCAAGACACTGGATCTGTTTTTTTTCTTCTGAAGCCTAAACTTGGAGTGAAATTGCAGAATTTGACAGTTTTGTTAAAGGAACTATACCTGATATTATTTTAATCTTTCTAAGAAAAATGGTTTTCTACGTGGTATAGTATGTGGTAA
>JBBBVT010000023.1:18300147-18329672 GCA_037177035.1 Craterocephalus eyresii | reverse complement strand
TAGATAGATAGATAGATAGATAGATAGATAGATAGATAGACAGATAGACAGATAGACAGATAGATAGATAGATAGATCGATAGATCTATCTATCGATCTATCTTTCATCCATCAGAGATCCAAGCTTTCCTCTTCAGTGGAACACCTTCACAGGTACTCACTCTTACCCCCTTTTCACTTCGAGGCCTTTCATTTTCAAATGCTGAATTCTCTCCTCCGTTTCCACATGGAGCAGTTCCTGCCAACTGGAAGGGCCTCTGAGTGACATCGGCTGAATGAGAGCTCCCAGAATGCCATGCTCTCCTTCTAGGAAACTGTCCAAACCCGCTGGAATTAGTATAGAAACCACTAATTCCAGATGCGGGAGTGGGAGCTTCCGAATTCCTGCTGCTTGATGGTTGAAGGTGGAACCGTAACGACTCTGATTCAGAGTAGGATTTACGTACTCTTGGAAATGTGCACGATGATGCAGCAGAAGAGTGAGGTGTTGCTGCATACGAACGAAACAAGTAAGGAAGAGAAACTTTGGGCCTTGGGTAAAGAAGACCCACCTTCCTGCGTCTAACATCTCCCGTTACCTTCGCTTCATCGAGTTCCTTTGGCTTTATGTGCTCGAATATATTTTCCTTTTCCTTTCTGTCAGTTATCCATTTCTTCCTTCTCCTGACTTCAACTTCCTCTAGTTGAATTTCCAAGCTATGAATGTCTTCGGTTAATTGGTTGACCTGATCAAAACGAGATAAGAGAGTATTGACGACTGTCTCCAGGTTGTAGGACGGGTCCTCAGACCTGACAGAACCCTCTGAGGACATCGGACTGGGAGATGACAGTGAGGATGACCGCAAAGAGGAGCGGGAAGAGGGGAGAGTGGAAGACAAGGTGGAGAAAGAAGAGTCCTGTGAAGATCTGGACGGAGGGATGGCCATGCCTTCAAACTTCACCCTGTGTCTGAACTGGAAGAGAAGGAAGGAAGGTGCAGGATCAGTCGGTCCTCAGCCAATCTGATGAAACACTTCCCAACCGATGCTCCTCTTACCTGTTTAGTCTTGGTGATTCCCATCCACAGTTTGAGCCGCTTGATGAAGAACTCAACCATCTCATAATCTTGAGGCTCAATGGTTGGCTGGAACAAGCCAGCCTGCTCCTCCCTTTAGGACACATTACAGTTAGCTACTCAGTGGAACTCTGAAGAAGATTACAACTCATATGGATGTTTTAACATGGTTTAAATAAAATAAACACACAAATTTTTGTAACGTTAGCATTGACCAACACCCTTCTATCCTATCCACCAGCCATGAGTATTACTGTAGGATACATCCCCACAGGAGTGATGTTCGGATCGATACTAAAATATCGATACCACCAATACCAGTTTTATGTTCTAGAATTGATTTTCATGTTAGAATATCGATATTTTAGTCACTTGAGTTAAATATGAAGTTTATCAGAAACTGGAGTATAGTGGAAAGTAAGTATATCAGGATTGTATCTTAATTATATCCAGTTGGGAGGAACTACTTTTTCTTCCACTTGCCACATAAGCCACAGGCAGGTGCTATCAGGCACTATCGTGTATTATTTAGGCATACAGTGAGTACATGGAGCTGTGCAGCACTCATGCTGAATTTTGGGAAAGTCAGTTTGTTTCTGTCCGCTAGGCTCAGGTTTTTGTGTTGATGCTCAAACAAGGTGTTCTGTTTTGTTTTGACTGGCATTAAAAATGGTTATAAATTAGATAAATGCTACAATAAATATGTGGGAGTTCATCTTGGGGTGATATTTGTCCCTGACAATAGCTCACAAACCAGTGCACAGGCTGATCGTTGGGCATGATGCGCAGATGTTAAAGATAGTTGAACAAACAAAAGCTGCACCAGCCTACATAGCCAACTTTGTTAACTTTTCACACATCTAAACATTTATCCCATGAAATTGTGTTCTGGTTCACCAAACATGGCCAAACAACAGATGAAGCCATATACCTATATTTATGGATGAGAACAGCTCCACAGAGCCTTGCCAGGATCCAAAAGCTTCCACCCGTCACAAGCAGCCCATAGAGAGGTCCAAGCATTGGATGGAACCTGCAGAGCTTTTGGAGAACCGTCCGTCCACGCAGCATGGACAGCACCGAGACCCTGCTCTGCTGCGCTGACAGAAAACCTTCCACTGACTGGGAGAAGAGCTGACACAAAGACAAAGTCATGTCACACAGCTATCCTCTCTGAATATTTCTACCAGATCCACAGCTTCTTTCCTCATACCGCGTTTCCAAGGTGAGTGCAGAGCAGCAGCTGCAGCAGCAGTAACACAGCCACAGCCCAGAGTTCCCTCCAGGCTCTCTGCAGGACGCGGCCTATCATCACCCACCTCCGCACAAACCCTAAGGTTCCCAGCAGCTGCAGCACACGGACGCAGACATTAGCTAGAATGCTCATTCATTGTTGGACCATTGAGAACCAGAGCTCCCATTTTACCTTTAGAACCAGCAGAGTGAGCAGCACCGCTGCAAACTGGGAGGACGACTCTGCCAGAAGGGCCACGATGTGGAAGTCGATGAAGCTGTCTGGATTGGACCGCATCTGAACGGTGAACACGGGATACTGTTACACTGATTAGACTGGAATAATGCAGAGTGAAGGCATCCCAAAATATTTTTTCTCCACCTCTGAGACACACGAAGACGCAGCAGACAGAAAGCAGAGCTGCAGAGCTGCTGTCGCCAGGGACCAGAGGGCCAAGAATAGTTGGAGCCATCGGTAGAACTGGCACAGATACTGGGCATGCTCCTTCACCACAGACCACAGTTCCATGAACAGGATGGACAGAGCAGAGCAGAGGAGAAGGATCTGCAGAATAAAGCCAGAGGATTATGTTTGCTGAGGGCTTCGTTTCTTTGTGAGAGAGGAAATTAGGTTTGTTACCGTTAGCGCAGCATGAAGGTCCGGCCCTGAGGAGGAGGAGATGAGGAGTGGATGGATGGAGAGGAAGGGGGTGATGCCTTGGTTCTGTGTACGTTTCAGTTGTATCGACACACACATGAACAAACCAGACTCTCTGTGGTAGTGTGTGAAGTCTATAGAGAGAGTTGTAAACCTGCAGTGAAAAAAATAAGAAGGTATTTTAGAAAAAACACATTGCAGCGTTGGTTCATGGCAGGTTTTTTAACGGGACACTCCTCATCATGTTTCACAAAGGGTTTAACTAATGAATAAATACACACCCAGCATGACTGGAGGGCTGAGCAGCGTACCGGCTTTTCCTGTCGTCTCGTAGCTGCATGTCAGCTAGAAGCTGGAGTTGTTTCTCACTGGTGTTTCCCAGGAAAACAGCTGCATGTGCATGCTGCAGCCGTGGCAACCCCACAAGCTGCAGGGTAGGGTTCTGGTGCAGGTGTGGCACCAAGGTGTGAGTGATCCACTGCTCTGCATGTGACCAGCTGTAGAACGAGAGGTAGGCTGTGAGTTTTTGGGCTATATGCTGGGAAAGCATGAACACCAGTTTGTTATGTTTATGTTTGATGCAGGAAATGAAGTGCAGTGAACGACACTCCAGTTGTTTGATTTCCAATAATGCATTTTCACAACAAAGCTTTCTCAAGCCTCTTACAGATACAGCAGCATATACATAATAGGGAATTTTTGCCATGTTTCCAGTCTGTGTCTCTGGCCCATGCCTTATTTGGTCATTTCCTGTCACTTCTCCACTAATTACCAAACCAGTTTCACCTGTCCCTCTCTCTTCTTAAGCAGGAGTGTCAACCTCAGTCCTTTATTGGAATGTCTGCAAACCCGTCGTGTCTACAGCGAGTGACTTCCCTGCCAGTTGTATACTGCACCTGGATGCAGTGATGGCCTAATTAAGCTTCTTGTAGCTTTACAGCCTGTTACTTTACTAAAAGCTTCATTACTGGAAGCTTCATTCATAGTTCACTATAGTGAAATCTACTGTTGGCTTGTATTGTGGCAGTTGAATCTGTCAAAAAGATTACAGTGGTACAATCAAAATACTGAAGTTACAGACTATAATAAGATCCATATAAGATTTTGTTGAACACCTGTATAACAAAAATTCATTTTTAAACAGCCTTTCTTGTTGGTTTTTATTGCTTTTCCTTACATCATGGACCCATGGTTCATTCAATGTATTTACTAATACTGCTTCCTGTGTGTTCATGTTAGGGCTGCATTGATAGTGATACCACTATCGGTATCAGTACCGATACCGCTCTAAATTACTTGTACTCATACTTGTTAAAGATCTATCTATCTATGTTTCTATCATGGCAATAAACGGCTATTGTGCAGGCTCCCAACAACTACTGTACTCCTGGCAGCTGACCAATCAGAGGCAATGTGCATCTGGGAAGAGGCGGGGCTTAATGCAGAAGAGTGTGCATCCTATGGGCTTTATGCACAACTCAACTACTTCCTGAACTTAAGCCAGGTGCTTTGTGTCCTTTCTTTCATTACTGGACGAACTGATTAGTCCAGGTGTGTCTGACCTCAGTAAATGGTCAGACACACCTGGATTAAAGCCCATTCCCTACATAGTGCCCTATATAAGGCTCACGCCATTTCGTAGGTGTTGGCCATCGATGGTCACTAGATGGGTCATATAGACCCATCTAGTGACCCACCCATAGTTTAAAAGTGGCTCAATTTCTCTGATGGAGGATACTGCATTAGGTGACGAGTGTCATGAACATCAGAGCAGGTTGAAATGAAGAGATCTGAACAAAGAATGAATAAAACAATATTTAAGGATATAATACATTTTTTTAATGACAGTTTGGACTGGATTTGGAACGACATATTTACAGCATCCGGGGTTGCTGGATGGCTTTGCAAAGGCTGCTGGGGTGTTACTGAGCATTTATTCACCTATAAATATGACACCAATGTCATCCCTGTTATTCTCTTTTTCATTCTCAGCAGGCATCCTTGACTCAGTTATGGTGCTTGTTAACCCCCTCCTCCCCACACAAACAATCCCCTTCAGATGACCACCGACCAATCATCAGTCTGGTTCTGCTGGAGGTTGCATCACAGGGGTGATGAAGATCATAATGACCTGGCCTTTGGTCTTCATCCCTCCATTTCTGCCTTAAGACTCGCATCTGCTTTGGAGAAGTCGTGTCACGTTGACCAATGAGAACAACTCAGTCAAAATATGTCATTTTTTAGTATTTCTATGCGAACAGACAGCGTGGTTCGCAGTGGATGCTGGAGCTACATTCTGCTCTGTGGGGCTGGAGCTCTCGTGCTGAATTGTGCTTGTTTTGACAGCAGGAAGTCAAACGTTGTCCTTACCCTCTGAGTGAGGTGAGGTTGGGGGACCCCGAGGGCGCCGTGTGGAGCTGGCGCCTGACAGCGGAGTGCAGCAGCCTGCCCTGCCTCTGCTCCATCCTGTCCTGATAGTTCACCATCAGCACCAGCAGCAGAAAGAACAGCTGCGACACACAGTGCTGCAGGAGGAGGAAATTAGAAGAGAAATCTCATACTTATAGAGAGAAATGATAACAGTGCTTTGGATTTATTCGTACCCTCATGAGGGACCTCAGAGCTCGAACTTTGCGGGCCTCTTCTTTTGCCTGGAGTAGTCCGTAGCCGAAAGGCGGCCGTACTTTTCCACCGGGTTCTCCACCTGCCTTCACCACGGCGACCTCCCAAGCCAGCGGCTCCTCTACTTCTGGATCCGCCAGCCTCCACAGCGTGGCGCAGGCCAGAGCCTGCAGGCACACCTGTGCAAGAAGCAAAAAGATTAAAGGAAGATCGAAGAGGAAGTAAATCTCAAGTTCTTGTTCCAGTTCACCTTGAGAGGCTCCAGCAGCACTGCAGAGGTGATAAAGGCAGAGAGGGCAGATATCAGCCACATAAGCAGCACTGTTTGAGAGAAGAAACTTCCATAGAGTCCCACCGCTGCAAGGCAGGCTCCCAGCAGAGCAGCCACCAGGGGGTAGGCCACGCTGAGCGCCCGGGGAGGGAGCAGCCAGCTGGGATGTCTGCGGGCAACACCTGCAGAGGAAGAAAGGAGCAACATCCATTGAGATAACGTTAAAATAAACACAAGACAAAAGAGTTAAAACAAATGGTAAATTAAACAGAAGCTTTATCAGGGCTTTAACTAATGAAACTGTAATTTGTACAGAAGCTAGCGGCTCCAGAGGAGTCCGGTATATCTGGCCACAGGGGCTTTGAGGTAATTTGGAATTATGTGTTAAATTTAATGGAAATGTGAGGGTGTGAAGCCTATTAAACTATTCCTGCAGAGAGGTTTTAGGTCTGTCTGTTTCTCCCAAGTTTAACATCTTTAAGGAGCTATACTATACCTGATATTATTTTAATCTTTCTACATGGTATATTATGTGGTAAAAGGGGTAAGTATGAGAATTTACATTCATATTTCCGTATTTTTCTCAGATCTTAAACTGCTCATGGTCTCCAACCCAGCCTTCAGTACAACGGAAGTTTAACACATTGGCAGAGAAAAACCGTCACGCCAAAACTAAAAATTAGCCGTTAATGCTAATTAAAATGTCTTGGACTCATACATATGCGCAATCAATGAGTCATTAATTTTTATGGACTTAAAAGGGGTAAGTCTGACTTCCCCCTAAGATTATAGCTTAAGGTATTGCTCCTTCAATAAGAAACTGAATATCAGGTTGATGGTTGGACTGAAGGCCTGGGGTGGAGACCATCAGCAGTTTTAGATCTGATAAAAATACAGAAACATGAACGTAAATTTACAGAAAAAAATTCCCATTAATGTTTTTGTGTGCTTTATTAGATTATTGGTTATTTGAAGACACGCTACTGAACTCAGTGACGTGTCCCCTGCTAACGGCTAATCCAGCAACATCTACCTCCTGCCTGTATTGTAAATTCCCTCCAACCGGTAAAAGACAGTATTATTATTATTGTTTAGTCTCTTGCTTTTCCTGCCTTCATCCAATATTGTATTCTAGCATTTCTTTGCTGAATCAGTAATTTGTGCATTCAAAACGACCGCTTGCTAACATGTGACATAATGTTCTGGGTGGGTTGCAGGCTGCTGATGTAAATCCCAATAAAACAATTTCACCTAAATACCACAGCTTGAGAATTTTTCCCTGCTGACACATAAAATTTCTTAGTTTTACTGTTTCCTCACATCTCGTGTGTTCATATATCCCAGAAATATGTGTACCCTGCCAATTTGAGAAACTGTTTTAGAGCAACATGTGCTCCAATCCAAACAATCTTTCGATATATTTCAGCTTTGTCATAAGCACGTCATTCAGACCTCAGTGTGATCTGTCAGCTTGTTAAACTAAAGAACATAACGCAGATGTCTCCTTCAGATCTTATAGAAAAATTGTGGTTGTTTATGAGTGAACACATGTAAGTTCATAATTCATCAAAGCAGCTTTAGAGTTTCCTTCTTTCAGGCTGGCTGGCAGTGTTGGCCCACTTTTCCTTGCAGATCACTCACACTGCTTCATCTTTTTCTTCTTCTCTAGGTCATGCTGTAGTGTACAGGTAGGAATCAGAGCTGTCATTTTCTGCTAGTTAAGCCTCTCTGCCACAGCTTAAATGTACAGTAAGCTTTGGATCATTGTGCTGCTGAAGGGCAGAACTCTGCATCTGAAGATGAAGATTCAAGCAGAAGGATTTTTTCTTTTTCCCCAGCCATTGTTGTGCACGTAAGGTTTGGGAATTCATACTTAATTTCATCTGACAAGGCATGAGGCATCCATCCATCCATTCATGTTATCTACCTGCTTTTCACTGACCGGGGTAGCTGAACGTTGGAGCTGATGCTAAACGGCATAGGGTGAGATGCAGGGCACAATCTGGACAAATCGTCAGATCATCCAACACTCACACCTACATCCAATTTAAAATTACTTTCACATGGAAAGCTCCACAGAGAAATACCCTAGTTTCATCCTGTTAAGCAACAGATCTGAGAAACTGCACCTTTGTGCCCCCTGTGGGCATAAATCTGCCCTTTTACCTAAACGTGTGGTGGAGGGGGAGCATGTGGAGTCAAGAGAGGAGCCTGGCAGGAAGGTGCTCGCCACTGAGTCCACCGACCACTCAGAGGGACATTTATAGAGTCCTCCCACGTCCAGTGAAGGGCTGGGCTCGGGATCAGGATGGCTAATCTCTGCTCCATCTGGAGATTTCTCCATACTCTGTTCCTCTGACCAGCTGCTGCAATGGATGCTTCGCCTAAAGACACAATGAATGAGTAAATACATCACATAGAAAATGAGTTTTAATATAGGTGCATGCTGCTCTTACGTGGCTGAAAATGATGAGACTGTTTTTGGGGAGTCATGGCCACTGTCGGAGTTGCTGTTGGTTGCGTTGGATGTGTCCTCTGCTGCTGCTGCTATGGAGCTCAGCAGATCCTCGTCTAGCTCCAGGAACACAAAAATGCTCAGAATAAAACGGCAAAGGGTGCCAGTTTAACTAGAACCCACACTGGACCATCTTGCGGGGACTGGGATCACTGCTGCTGCACTCTGCTGGGTTATGTCATAAGTCACTGACTGTGGTGTTTTACTGGGTGTCTCCTGGATCCACTCCACTTCATCATTTACCTCCTCCTGGGCTAACTCCTCCGTCACCATGGGATCCAGTATCTTTGCTACACTGATGATACACAGATTTACATCTCCCCTCATCCTTTCCACTTCCCTTGTCACCTGCCTGTAAGATATCTGGAGTTTCCTGAAACTAAGACCTCACATTAAAGTTCTCAACCATCAAGAATCCACTTACTAACCATCCCCACACTGAAGTGTTCCTTTTGAACACCCATCACCTAAACTGGCCATCGCTTCATTCCCATAGTTGAGCAACTGGTACAGTATCATTATCATTTTCTTCAGACACAATACAAAGTGAATCCTGTCTGCATAAACACAAGCTAGAATCTTCTGTTGATAATGTGTCGCCTTACTCTCAGGCCCTGTTTACATCCTGAAGGAGCAAAAAATAAATAAATAAATTAAAACAATGGTGGAACTCCATGTTCTGTTCATGCTTCTAAACTGATTAATGCTATTTCTGTCGCTTACAGGTGAAAAAGAAGATGTTTCTTTTAACATTTTTTGCAACATGTAAATAAGTTCACTGCCCCATAGGTATGATTAATTAAAATCTTTATAATTGTCACTATACATCAGCTGCGAAAGTAATGGGACTTAAAAATAGCCGAAATATCATGCACGCTCCTGTTTAATGTTTATAGCCGGTGGCTAACAATCACTCTGCTAGCAATTAGCAAAATCTAATGGCAGAGCTAATCACTACTAAAGGCGGCGGTGGTAGCAGCCGTGGCAAAAGAGGTTGGGCATACACACATCTCCAGTCTGCATGAAGGTAGTTGCTCCACAAAAGGAAAAATTGGGGTTTTCTGTATGAATAGGTTGTGTAAAAGGCCACACTTTGCAGCTTCTAATGACTGGAATAACTAAAACTAAAACTCAGCTTGGTCGTACCATTTTCCTCTTTTACAAACTTGTTGCAGACGTTGGCCTGTGACCTCTGTTCCTGCAAATTAACTGCTTCAAACAATGTTAAGAAAGTTTTTTAAGCATGGAGCTTCTGACCTTCCAGATGTATAAAAATTGGTGCAGACTGAAGACAAACAAACAACAAAACCTGATTTCCATTCGGTGTGTTTTCATCTCTCACCAGAAAGTGTCAGAAGAGTTGTCATGTTGTGGACTTGGACTGGTGTGTGAAGGGTGTGTGAGCAGGAGATGGAAAGTGGAGCTGCAGGACAGAGGGGGGATGAGGGTGAAGCCAGGCTGAGCTGCATCAGGGCCTTTTTACGCCTCAGCTGCCGTGTTGGGGCTCGTGAAGGGGATCCCACCTCACCCGCCTCGTGATGTGCCTCAACTGTCTGAGGAACCAAACCGGAGGTAGTCCAGAAGTCAAGGATACTGGAGTTCAATGCCTTGCTCTCCAGCAACTATACAAAGTCAAAGGAACATTATTTGGAAGTTAATTCCAAAACATAAGACAAGAATAGGAGGAAGGTGTTGTATACTTGGGTGCTCTCACAGATGTTGGACTGTATTCTACCAAGCCAGAGGGATCCTGCATGGACAGGAAAGAGGGGCCGGAAATTTCTGATTGGTCAAGGTAGACGTCCATCTCCACAGAGTGACAAGCCGGGGAGGGAGGGACTGACATGTCTAAAGAAACCTGAATACAGCCACACACAGTAGTACGTCCATATAACCGACTTGTTCAAGAAGCCAAACATTGAAGTTTAAAAAATTGTCGGATTGGTGCTGATTTACCTGGCTGAGAGCTTTAGTAAACACGAGACAGAGGAGACACTGGAGAGGAAAGACCAGTAAGGCAATGACCATCCCCACAGCAACCGTCTCCCAGTCAAACAGCAGATGGGAAGACACAGGTCTTCTTGTGTGAAATGGAAATGTTTCATCCTGTTAGTCCAGGTAGGAACAAGCTTATCTCACATTTTACTTCAAGCAAACCTTCTTACCTCTGACCTTCAGCAGCCACGGCTCCGTACCACAGAGCCCCCAGTGCCAGGTAGAGGTGCAAAGAAAGAATACTGCAGCTAACCCTCTGAGCTCTGGTGAAGCGGCTGTGAGTGGGCCGTTCCCACAGTGACAGCCACAAGTGGCGCTCTGCCATCCCAAATACCAACTGGGAGGTGAAGACCCGCTGGAACTGAGTCAGCTCCTCTGGGCCTGTGGAATGTTTAAAGGCTGTTATTTCTTTCTTTTTGACAGTTCTTTGTTTTGGTTCTATCAACCCGCGTATGCCTCCTGGACATTTTTGTCCACTTCCAATATTTTAACTCCCTCCCTCTAGGTGAGGGGTCATGTAAGTTTTCCGAGGGGTACCTCAAGGGTTTAAAGGAAAATATAAAGTGGTCTTGAGTAAGAGTTATGCCTGTTTATCATGATCTTTTGAAGTTTTTCTTTGGACATTGTTTTTCCATCTTTTTCAGACAAGGCTTTATACCAAACTTTTTCCATATCTAAACCTGGACAGGTGGAGGACAAAAGGGTCAGGCCTGAAAAAAGTCCACAAGAGATTAATAGTATCTGAAAGTGATGTCACAAAGGAATAGAGACGAAAATGGGCTGTTGGCCCTCAATTTGTCCATAATATACTCCAAATCTGTCAATGAAGTTGGAGAAATATAGTGCATTCTTTGTACAAGCAACAAATGTCCGGAGAAAAGCTCTGAAAGATCTGTAGAAAACCTGTAAAAATACTGCTTGAGATGACTATAAAAATTTGATGAAGTTCTAAGTTCCTGAAAGTGAAAACATAAAAGAAATGAGGGATGGCTCAAAACTTTTGCACATAGACTGGGTTTCTTCATCCGAGTACAGGACCATTTAATTAAAAAAAAGGTTAGGGTTAGGCTTAGGGATTAACTATTTAACAACTAAACTTTATGATAGAAATAGATATTTTGGATCTTGTATCTTGTATCAGTTTTAGCTCACATGAAGCCAAGACTTCCTTCTCCACTGTACTGTTCCTCTGATTCTCAACAGAAAGCCAGTCCTCCAGCAGGAAGAAGAACATGTGGTCTGTCTGAGAGTCCCACACCACCACATGCTGAACGTACCACGACGGGTCCAAACCTGCATTTACACGAAAAGTACGCAGATTAACAAATTATGTGAGAAATGCCTTTGATCACATCTGAACATAGACTCAGTACTTGCAACTTTCTTTTTGAAAAGTAACATTTTGTTTTATTTGGATGTGGTGACATGATAAATAGTGCTCAAATAGTGTTATGATAGCACAAACATGTGCAAAAACAATATTACTAAGACATTTTGCAATAGATTTAGGAGGCCTGCATATTATATAAATAAGCATAAAATGAGAAAATGAAAACTAAAAAGAATCCCTCACAGGCCAATTTATCAAGTACACCTAGCTAGTTCTGGTTTGAACTCTGTTTTTTACTCAAAACTAGGCTTGTCAGCTGCACATCCATGATGAGAATCTCCCGTTTCACCACATCCCAGAGGTGGAATATTGGCCTGAGATGTGGTGGCTGTGGAGCCATTGGAGTTCAGTCAACTCATCGTCATGTTGAGATGATGTGAGCTTTGTGACATGGAGCATCATCCTGCTGGAAGTAGCATCAAAAGATGCCCCACTGTACTCAGAAAGGGATGGACATGGTAACAAAGCTGGACAAAAAATACTCCCCCACCATTAAGCCACAAATAATAGCCTGAAATGTTGATCCAAGACAGCATGGATTTATGCCCTCATGATGTTTCCAGCAGATTCTGAGCCTAGTCATGCTTTCAATGATGATGTTGCATATCAAATATTTTCCTTCCTTCATGAAGCCCGGGAAATAATTTCACTTTGTCCACAAACTTGATTAAATATCATAATGATTTATTTTCATTTCCCCCTGTTTTGTAGTTACCAAGTACCTGTATTATCATGCCAGATGCGAATTTTCCAAATTTCTCCCAGGTTTTCATCTGTCTCCACCTGAAACTGGTCCAGACTGCCGCGCTGAAAAGCTCCATCCCTCTGCAGATGGCGAGAGCCGCTCTTGTTGACGCCATGCAAACTGATGCCAACGTGCGCTGTGGTACCTGATGGAGTGCATTGTAGTATAAATCATTCCCATAATAAATTAACTGAGGTTTACTCAGTTCGCACATGACATTGAACCTTTTTCTTATACTTTGACCATTTCTACAACAAAGCTGTCATTGGCTGACCTGCCCCTGGCCTCCAGCCAGTCTTCACCAGCACTCTGTAGTGGTACAGTCCTGGTCGGCCACACAGAGGGACCAGGCTCAGTCTGAGGCTGTCCAAGAGGTCCAGTTTGTGAGCAATGAGCCCCAGTAGCAGATGAAGCAGAACCAGGATGGCGCACATAATACCTGCCACCATGTTCCGCGCCAGCCCTCCTGACTGCCAACATGTCACATGCAAAGAGGGAGAAAAGGAGCATGTCGATTCATCTTCATTTCCAAATCTTTAGTGAAGTTGTGTTTTCACATACCGGTGGCAACAGAACTACAGCCCCAGGATGAACAAACAAACTGGCCCCAAACATGGTGAGATGCTGGGTGAGGCAGTGTGCCGTGTGCAGCGTACTGCCCTCCAGTGAGCGAAGACCCTCACTGCTCCATCGCTTCTCTGTCACGCTGTAGTACTGGCACAGAGAGCTGAACACACACACCGACATGATGACGGGCCCGCCGTCCACCAGAGAGGAGGTCAGGTTGACAGAAAGCGACTTATTGCTTCCATCCAAACTGTTGCGGGTGGAAAATGATTCATGTTACGAACATCTTTCTTCATGAAAATCAGGAATCGGAGCCAAAAGTTAAAACAAAAATCTTCTGTGACTTACAGCGGAGACAGGAAGATGGATTTCTCGGAGGAGTCGGTTGGAGCTGAAAGAGTGAGAGCCCACTCTCTCACGAGGGAACCCTGGGATGCATTAGTCCCGGCTACTGCAGAGATCACTTCTGCTCTGACATGCCCCAGACTCACTGGAGTGGCACCTACAGATGTATAATGCAGTTTGAAAATGGTTTTTTTTTATGCATAATTGATTTGGCAACTCCACATATACAGTAAAGGTAATTAATTATTGTGCAGGGTGTAGCGTGGCTCACTTTTAGCGTTAGGTAAAGGACTTTTTGGAATGTCATAAAAACACAGTAACTTTCAACTTAAGTCATGAAAGAGCATTTATCCCAGAAAATTAACCGTGATTTTATGTAATTGCCTAAATCAAGACTCAACAGTGGTATTGAATCATTTCTAAACTGTCTTCATGTCAGATTTACAGAGCACTTAGAGAAACTGTCATAATCTTCAATCATTAAAGATGACGACTGTGTATGTAACGGAATATTTTTGGCTGTTACTCAATTTTACAAATAAAAGCTGCAGATTCTCATAATTTGTTTTCTCATTTGGCAGTGGAAGGCAGATAAAAGTCTTTGTAGAGTTGCTATGCTAATTCTGACACTAAACAAAATAGACAAAGTTAGCGATTAGCTGCTGCACTGGCTGTTTAAAGTCACAGCGCTGCTTGTTTTTAGTCAAACAGCAATAAAACCTCCCTTACAGTAAACTATTGCAAAGAACAGCCAGAAATGTTCACATACCAAAGTCATAAATTTAATAAGCCGGTATAAGCTAATGGAAAGCTAAAAAAGCAAAACGAATAAATAAATAAAATAAGACAATGGATATTGCAGTTTCATAAACTATTTGGAGACTAAATTATAAAGTAAAATGTAATCTTGTAACATTATAATCTAAAAAAAAGGAACAATTTGCTATTGGCCTGACATGCTAGTAGTTTGATAAGACTTGTATAATTTGTTGACTTAACTGTAGCATCTTTATGCTTATGAATGCACATAATGTTTGATTTTGTACAGAAGCCTTTCTTAACAAGGTGATTAACCACAATATGAATCCTAAACGGTGTGTGAATTGTGTGAATCATTTACTCAATGTTCTTGTTCAGTGACACTTGTATTAAATTAGATTAAATTAGTGTACTCTTAAAAAAATTGTGTGTGAAATGGAGGAATCACCACTGCATCATTCTACATTCATGCTGCCATACATTTATGATGTAATATCAGACTAGTGTGAACATTTTTGTTTAATAAATTTCACCTGAAAGCTGAATATCCCTAACTTTTGAGAGTGTGTATTAGTCAAGAACTTGTTCCTTTTCACAGCACTTCCAGGTGAAAAAAGATAACCGTTTTAAAGCCCATTAAAACTAAGCAATGTGAGAAAGGATTGAGAACAATGGTGATCCTTTTGTGTGAGATGTGAAGCGTGGTGCCACTAAGGCAGGTTACTGTAAGCTACAGTAAAGGGTGCTGCAGAGTTGTGTGATAACATGTCTCTTGCTATCTTTGTTGCAAACCCACTGTACCTGGAGCCAGGCTGAAGTTGAAGGAGATGTATAAGCCTGCATTTTCATCACCGTCCACAGCTTTCACTGAAAAGTTTAGCTGTCCATCGGTTGGGAGTGTTACTGTAAGACATGTCCCATTCCCATCTTCATTTACTCTCCCATTGCTGCTTCCGCCACCATGTGCAGCAGGGTACTTGTTGGGGAGGGTGACCCTTATGGATTGCTCGGGATTCAAGTCCTGGATGGGTATGGGATGTCCATGAGGAGTTGTGATCTTCATGGCAACCACAGAGGTGGAAATAGGAGGGCTGGTGGCGCTCAGCAAAGGGTTAGAATCCAGTGCTCCATCTATACCAAGCAACACCTGCACCACCTCTGACCTCTGGCTCCTCAGGTGAGCACTGAGGGATCTGGGAATTAAGAACTGACAAGGAGAAGAATTATTAGATCCCCCAGCTGATGATGACTGCATAGGGGTGATCTGACGTGCATTGAACTGGTTTGACTGGTCAGTGCAGAGGAGGTTAGCTGGGTCTCCAAAGAAGCCAACTGTCTTGATATATTTGGTGGAGAGCAAAAGGGGGGCTTCTCCATGAACATGTGAAAGCATCAGAATACGCATCAGGGCTTCAGCATGACCCAGCGCTGACAGGGCGATTCTGGACGCCACCTGCAGGGTGCCTCTGTAAACTGGGTGTGGGCTGGAACCATTGCCTGACACAGAAATTGCTGCCAGGGTGCTACCTGATGGAACAAAGAACAGCAGGTAACGTTCGCCGTCAGCGCCGACTAGCATGTTTTCATGTAACAGATGGCAGCTGCTCAGCACCTATAACGCTGAGGATGTTGTTTCCTGTGTGAGCACTTGGTAAATCAGTAGGACTAATTCTTTCCTTCATCACATGGATCATTTTCCCAACAAATTCCAAGACTCCTTTCTTGCAGCTCTCACTGAGCAGCTCACGAGAAACTGGCTGAAATATAAAAAGAAGGTACAGGAAAAACTGGAATTTAGGAGAGAATCAAAAGATCAAATGGATGTTTCATTTTGACATATCTACTCTCATCAGCCATTTTATCATGTCCACCTGTTCGGTTGTTAGTTAATACACATACCTGTATCTAATCAGCCAGTTACATGGCAGAGATTCAGTACAGTTTGCCATGCAGACGATTTTCTAGAGCTTAAACTGAGAGTCAGAATGACAGTGAAATGGTTTTTGGTCTGAGTTTTGCAGAAGCTGTTGATCTACTGGGATTTTGACTCACAACCATCTCTAGGGCTTACAGAGAATGGGCTGAAGAAAAGAAATATCCAGTTAGCAGCAGTTGTCTGGATCAGAATGTCATGATAATTCAGAGGTCAGAGGATAATGGGGAGACTGGTTAGGGATGACAGAAAGCCAATTGGAAATCAAATAACCAGCTTCCAACCACGGTATGAAGAATAGCAACTCTACTCTAAGTTCACTGTACTCCAATGGCCTCTAAAGTCACATTGCGATCTAATATTTTCCCTTCGGGTGTGGTGGAACAAGAGATTCTCATCAAGGATGTGCAGCAACTGTGTGATGAAGAATTAAATCAGTTCTGTAGGCAAAAGAGGGTTCTGACCTGCTACTAGCAAGGTGGATCTGATAGAGTGGCAGGTGATTGTGTAATCACATTCTCCATTCACCATTGCTTGAGACACTCATTCATCTGTTTTAATCATTTCAATAAAGATAAACTTAAAGATGAGAATCAAAAGGAAAAATATTTACAGTGGAGTGTGTCAGTGCTGAGCTGAGCTGGTCAACATCTTGTAAGGTGGACACAGGTAGAGAGATGAGAGCTTGGGTAACATTTTCCCAGATCTCCTTCCTGTCTGCAAGTTCCTCGGTAGTCCATCCAAACTCCATCTGTTCGTGATGGTGAAACTTGTTGTGCCATGTAAACAAAAACAACATTATTTTGGTGATGGTTGGGTGAAATATGAAAATTAGATAGAATACCTGGTTGAGCTTGCTGGTGAGGGCAATGGAATAAGGGATGATCTCCTGAGGGTTGCCATGTTGGATGAGAGACGACAGTTCTGTCTGGCTTTTGTTTCTGAGCCACTGAATGGCAGCTTTGTCACTTGCAGGATTTATTACTGTTAATGTCCTGAGGAACAGAACAGAACAGAACAGAGACATTGTATCTGATAGGATTGTCTTCAAATTGTCTGGGCTTCTTTAAAACCCATAATAATACAATAATAAAGCTTTTTTCTTTTTATTACCTGTTCAGAGCAGTGACCGTCGCTCCCAGATGGTCTTCTACCAGCACACAAACTGTGATGACTGACATGTTTTCTTGGTGCCCAGGACTTCCTGTTGGAACCAAGCTGCTAAAAGTTGAACGAGTACCCCTAGGAAAATGAGAGATTATGCCTTTATATGATTGAAAAGTCTAATTTTGATGGCAAACTTCACTTATCAGTGTAATCAGATGTGGTAAAAGTGTAGAATAATTGTACGATAAG
Source organism: Craterocephalus eyresii (assembly GCA_037177035.1). NCBI lineage: Eukaryota > Metazoa > Chordata > Actinopteri > Atheriniformes > Atherinidae > Craterocephalus > Craterocephalus eyresii. The sequence goes on along the minus strand of JBBBVT010000023.1, from coordinate 18,312,229 downwards.
GACTCTACCTGTAGAGAGTGAGCACGGGGCACACAGTACTAATGGACTGGCAAGACGTCGCCTGGAAAGTATAAATCAGCTGAGAAGCGTCGCTTTCATCATCGTGGAATCCTGCCAAAGTTTATTAGATGCAATCAAACATGGTGCTGCATGAATTTAATATCCACCGATAAGCCATTACATTAGAGAGATTGACAGATGATCTAAAAAAGAAAAATGCGGATTATGTCAATGTACTGATACTTGGCAGTAAGTGGGATAAGTGAGGCTCCAAGTGTCCTTGAAGTTGATGTAATGGAAACAGAAAAAATTGACATATTTAAATACTTTGACAGGATGATAGTATCCCTAGAGCGATAGATCCTATAAGATAGTTCAAGTCTCAGGACATTGTGGTCATCACCTTTCAAAAGTGGCCCAAAAGAAAACAAGTGACTGTCAACAAGTTAATGGCTGATGCACATAAAGGAAATCTGATCCAGCAGGAGTAGTGTAGCATAAGATTGCTGAAAAATCTGGTTCCTTGTGTCAGAAGAAGTGTTAAATACCACTATCTGCTGTATCCAGATAATGCAAAAAGCTCACACTATTTTTTTTTTCCTTGTCAGCAAAAAAAAAACACAAGATGGAAATTGAAACTGCAACTTTGCTGACAGTGAATCATTACCTGAACAGTTGTAGGTGACTGCGGTCTCCAGCAGATATATATCTGACTTTGGACTGAGATCACATAAGCCTTGACCTGGTGGACTGTTTGTCTGAATCATCAAGCTGGCTCTGCCCCATCGCCCATTGTCAGGCTGAGAAACATGAAGGGCAAAGGAATATCTCCTGCCTGGCTGTAGGACCCCTGATCGCACCACCAAATTAGGAGAATGAGTCCCTGTAGAGGTGGTGACATCATTGAGTTCAAGGGTCAGGCCACTGTGGTCCTCAGCTCTCCATTTGTACTGCAATTATACCAAATTTTTTATTATTGTTAATAAACCTACGTAACCAAGAGTTTAAATAGTTAAAATTATCAAATTGCACATTTCTCAGCTTTAACTTGTTCGTCATTTTAGCATCACCATAAATACCTGAGCCTGGTCATCACACTGGTCACACTGTCCAGCCAGTACAAGGGGGTTGGTATTACTGATGTGGTGGTCAGAGGAAATCCCAGAACAAGATACACACTTTATTGTTACTGGTAGCACTGGAGCTGCAGTCACAGTTACCTGGAACACATAAAACAGAAAGTTCTTCAATAATCAGAAACAAAACATACCTTGATATTGTTCCCAACAGTTACAAAAAGGTAAAGTTGTGGTAGAAGGAGGTATCAGTTGAAAATCACCGTTTGATTGACAGAGACAGGTGTCCTCCCATTCTTGTGTATAGTCAGAGTGAAGATGTAGACTTTGCCAGCTTGAAGCTGATTGCTGGCTACTATCATCATCTGGCTCATGCTTCCTGTTGTCTTCTCTATGTAAGGAGACTCTGTTGAATTCTGCAAATACAGGTAGAGGACAATAATTTTCCCTACAGTTGCTGCTTCCACATACTAATAATTTGAAGGAAGTGTTTTTCAATGCCATTACATATAATTTGGTATATGGACTAACCAGTATTAAGGACGTCCAATGATACTGCAATGTATCGTCAACTCCAGACTCCATGTCAGGGTCATGAGACTGAGATCCATCCAGGACAAGGTCACTGACACTGGACCAAAGTCTGTGGGACCCTCCCTTAATTACAGCGACTAACAGGGAGTGGACTACAGTGATGTTAGTCTTCTGTTGAACAAGTAAAGGGGTTTCCTGAAATGAAACTGAGAACACTAGACAATAGGATCCAACATCAAGAGCATGCTTTGGAAGCAGAAGAAAGGGTGAGGCTGTATCCTCCTGGCTTCTGAGATCAACTATGTTCCCACTGGAAAAACATGACTCCCTGAAGATTTCCCACAGGTATGTTTTCTTGTAAGCAGAGCAGTTTATGTCCACACTCGCTTCGAAGAAACTTAGTCTAGATCTGAAGATGGTAGACTGTTTCTGGACCAGAGAGATCTGAGGGTTTGAACACTGAAGCATCTCCACATTCACTTGTAGTTGAGTGGACACAAGACTGACATTGTTGAAAGCTTTAACCATAACACTGTATTTCCCTGAATGATAATAAATATGACTTATGAGACTTGAGTTTGTCACCACTATTTCAGTGGAATCTCCAAAATCCCAGAGGTATCTTACATTACTTCCTTCATTCACCATTGTTGAAAACCTGACAGCATGTCCCACAAATATTCTCTTTACATGACAGACAAGCTTGACTTTTCTAGCAGGCCATTCGATTGCCATAGTTTCATTTAAAGTCTGAGAGCAGACTGCATTGCTAGCATGTACGCTAACAAACAAGAAACCACTCCCTGGTGGAGTAAAGATCACTTCTTGTCCCAAAAGCCACGTGGACTGAGATCCTTCTGGAAGAAATATCCATGTGTAGTTAACTTGAAACCCTCCTTGAACCTCTGCCTTGAACTGGACTCTTTTCAGGGCCTCAAGTGTAGCAGAGCAACCGTTCACAAACCGCAAACCTTTAATACTTTCAGTTACTAGAATGTAAGAGGATGTCTCAGCAGTACTAACCTGATTCATAGCCTTTATTGTAACTTGGTGTGTGCCAGCTGGAAGGCTTGATATGGTAAGCTGGCCTCCAAAAACGTCCAGGCTTTGGATCCAGTCTTTTTTTTGGAATGTTATAACAAAGCTCACATTACTCCCTTTGGATATTGTTGGAATAAATGTAACTTGTTCCTCAGTGCAGAAAGACGTCTTGCTGATGTTTAGCCAAAGACCTTTGATTGCTTGCTGGATGGTCACATTGTGTGAAACCATGTGCCAGCTTATCTCATTAGAGGCATTCAGATACACCTGGAAGATGTCGACTTGTGGAAAAATGTGGATGAAAACAGGACCAATGTAGGTAAAAAGAGTCTCTTTGGCATTTTTAACTTTCCATTCCCAATGCAGAGTGTTACCCTTGTGGGCGATACCCTGAAAGGACGCAGCTGCATTTGCACTGACAAAAAATGGAGGTTTGTTTTCATCAATTAGAAAGTCTACCTCTTGGACCTCTTCCTGAATCAGAAACTGTTTCGAGTCATTACTCTGGCTGAGAACATTTTGCACTGAAACGCTGACAAGACTATGACCTGGACTTGTGAAAGTGTGAATGAAAAATGGAACCAGTGTCCGCAGGGGTGAAATATCTGCATCAACATACCAAAAATATCGTAAGTCTGACCCTGTATCCACAGATAGAGATATATTTACTGCTTTTCCCAGTGGCACAGTGTTTGATTGTGCTACTATGTGTGCACTTCTTACACGTTCTATTGCCACATAAGAAACAGTGGTGGTAGCTTCACCCAAGATATTAGAGGCTGAAAGCTGAATTGATATCCTGCCAGGAGTTCTGGCCATCAGATGAAAAGGCTCCCTGTTACCTCTTATTGTTTGGTTTATTACACTCAGTGTTGCAAGCCAACTATAAGTGATGTTTGAGCCTTTGGTGACTGATGCAGTGAACATAATTTCTTCTTGAGTTGGCATATATTTCTGATTAGTCAGGGCTTGACAGTCAATGTAAGGGCCTTCGATTCTCTCAAACACCTCAATAAGAATGGCAGACTCCTTCTTACTGACTAAATTTTGGGCTACAACTCTAACTTTATACACCCCTGGTTTGGTAAAAGTACATTTATACTGATATGTTCCTTGTTTGGCTGTGGTCAGACCTTCTATTGTCCAGTAGTAGTTACTGATGCTAATATCACTGCTAACTGCTGTGATAAGAGTTTCCTCTCCTACTACAGCATATTGCTGATGGGTGTGAAGTGAAAGGTCTGAAACAGGAAGCAAAACATCCACTGTAATTTTTGCAGAGTCTCGGCTTACAACATTAAATGCTGTAGCTGTAACTGTGAACCTACCAGCTGATATAAAAACATGTGTCACATTTTCATTCCACTCTAAAGGAGACCCATCTCCAAAGTCCCATACCACCGACAAATTGCTACCAGTGCAATTAGTGACCCAAAATGATACTGGTATATGGACCATCAAAGTGTTACTTTGACTGTCATGTGAGACAAAGATCTTACTCACTGGCCTTTGAATTGTGATATGAATAATAGCAGTTTTGGTGCTGACTTTGTTACTTGCAACTACAGACACCTCGTCAAAACCTTCATTTTTGAAGAAAAAACACTTCCTGGAGGTTTCTGCCATGGTACCTTGACCCAATGACTTATTGAGCCACCTAAACCTGTAACCTGTGGCTTGTTCAGGAGAGACTGACACTGTGAGGCATACTTCATCCCCTATTGATGCTACATCCTGTGATGATTGCACTGCAACCTCGGTTATTGGACTTTCGACACAGATGCTTGTACTAAATGATACCGATCTAACAGAACTAACCACAGTCAGGTTAACATGAAAAATTCCATGGATTTTGAAAGTGTGTGTGACTGCCAATTGCCCAATAATTACAGTCGGAGCTGAATGCTCAAACATCCAATGGAAAGTCAGATTGGAAATGTTTCCATTCACCAGAGCAGTAAATTGCACTTTGTTTTGACTCATGACGCAATCTGTTGGAAGAATTCCACTGACAGTCAAACTGTACACTTCAACAGTGATGGACTTATGAGCTTGGCTCACTGAGTTAGAGACAGATACACCAACTCTGTAGCTCCCTGGAAACTTGTAGATATGGGAGACAGAACCATGGGTTAGATTTTCCTGCAGAGACCCATCGCCAAAGTCGAAATCCCAAATGAGACTGGTGCCAGAGGTAACTGTAGCTCTGAAATCTGTTGGAGCACCTGCTTCAGTCTGTCCTCTTTTTGTAACAACGAATCCAGAGATTTTCTCTAGAACCATCACCACAAGTGAGGTATTCAGCAAACTAACACCATTACTTGCAGATACAGAGATGTTATATATGCCTGCAGATCCAAAGCTGTGGCTAATTTTATGATGGATCCCTTGGACAGCTTTGGAAGCATCACCAAAATCCCAAGTGTAGAGGGCAGCAAAGTTGGGAGGCTCAACAGTGGCATCCAGATGGAAGGTGTCCTTCACGAGTACTTTCATAGAGGAGGGGGAAAGTATGAGGCTTTTCAATGGAGGGCGTACACTTATCATCATTGATGTACCTGTCCTTCCATATTGATTGGAGACTTGAACATGAATTGTATAGTCATCTGCAGTGAGAGAGAAAAAAACCCACTTTACTTTGCGATTCGGAATAATACGAATTAAAAGTAAACATTGCAACACTGCAGCAGATTTAACCACAATGTAACTTTTTAGTGTGGGAAATATGGAAACCACATGAAATGACTTCTGACCCATTATGGCCCAATCTTGCATGTGTTTGCTTTCACTTTTAAAGCCATGAAGCAGTGTAGAGATCACATCAACATTTTCAAGACATCAGACTCATTAAATTTTTACATTTAGGATACCTTTCCCTAGAAAACCCCCTTGTCATGGTGGAGGAGTTTGTTGTCGCAGTGACTCAAGGGGCTTAGGGCCCATGGTGGGGTCACCAAAGTCAAACCAGACAAAATACATCTCAAAAGGCCTGTATGACGAGGTACGACAGCCTGAAGTTTTGTTATCAACTAAAGGCCCATTTATGCTTGACGCAGATGACGGATACGCAGATGCACGAAAGGCTTCGTCCATCTTGTGAGTCAATTACGTGTATATTTAGTGTGTTTTCAGGCTGCTTACGCATCTGTCATTCGACGCAGAAGACTGAGTAATACCTCCGGAAACCGTGGTGGCAGTGTTGAGCATAGTTGAGTGGAAACAAACCGGAGAAGACGAAGTCGAGAATGGGATGAGGAAAACCGTAGGAGAAGTATGAAGACAAGAACGAAAACATTAGAAGTTGCAAAAGCTTTTGAAATAAGGCTCTACAAATGTTTAAGATGTTTTGGTGGTTAGAAACAATTATATAACGTTAGTGCTGCCAACCGATGTCTGAAACTAACAACACGCAGAGTTAACATTGAACTCAGCACCGCCCCACAGTGGAGGTTAGCTGTAGCAACATAAACGACGCATGAAAGTATGAAGACAGTGACGCATGAAGACGTTTGGAACGGACGTCCACATTAACGTCCATCAGGGAGCATAAATGGGCCTTAATGTGAAATAAATGTAATAATGTAAAATCACATGACATTCATTTCCCCATAAGAAACATTGATTCATTTAAATGGATTTTGGTGGACGACTGAATTGAATAACAGATACAGACAATGTTGTAAACTCAAGCTCCCGAAATGTCTGGAACAGTTGTATTTCCGAACAAAACAATGGAAAGAAATAGAGAAACATCCCTGGCCCATACTAAACAGACCTAAAGTAAATTGCCATTGTAAGCACTTTGACTAAAAGTCCCAGTTGTTTTCTAAATAATAGTCTACAACATGTTATGGTACTTTTAACATTTAAATATCTTTTTCATCCACATTCTTTAATTAATTGGCATTAATGTCTGACAGTAAGCCAGAGTGGGATCAGCCAGGAGCAGCTTTGAGACTGGTCATGAAGCAGAGGTGAACATCTCCATTTCATTTTGTCTGGGCACAGTGGGTATTACCGCTGCCTCACAGCAAGAAGGTTCCTGCTCCATGCCACAGCTGGCGAGGGGTTTGAGCAGGGGCCTTTATGAGGCACATAATGCATGGGATCTCCCTGGGTACTTTGGCTTCCTCTCACCATCCAAAGTCATGCATATAAGGTAAAGTTAATTGGTCACTCTAAATTCTCCCTAGGGGTGCGTGTGAGTGGTTGTTGACCCTGTGATAGACTGGCAACCTGTTCAGGGTTGGAATAAATAGTATAGAAAATGAACAGTGTTTTGTCTTTATAGGTTTAAGTGAAATTTTGTGCTTCATTAAATGGATACTGCACAACAAAATATTTAACAATCAGTGCAACCTTTTGGTGTTGTGTATCTTGCAATACAATAATTTATTTCTGATGGAGGGTTGGGAGCAACCCAGAACTGTGAAGTAGGGTTTTATCAGAATATGTTTAACTCCTTTAATAATGTAGAGAAAATTTTGATGTATTGTCCTTCTGTAAGCATGTCTGTTTTGGATATCTATCAGTTTGTCTGAGTGTGTTACAGTACTGTTTACCTGGGATGGAATAAGTGTGATTCACTGAGTCATGGACATACACTTGTTTCTCTCCTCTTTCCAGAAGTCCTTCCATGGTCTGACATGGAGCAGACTGAGTATGGATGACATCACCACTGCCATCTCCAAAATCCCACCTGCATGACAAGTTATGCATTGAAACGTAGAGATATCATTTCATGAATGCGTTTGAACTGGAAGTCTTCCGTTCAAATTCTATAGGTTTTATGATACAAATGTACCTATGAGAAACAGTTGCCCTTACTTTAAGGTGACCGGTAGTGAAATATCCACTTTGACTCTTATAGCAAAGTGGTGTGTAGCATCTACAGCTACAACCTCCTTGGCAAACAGGAACTCAGGCAGAGTCAGTGGTGTCATTTCATCAGCGGTCAGAAGGATTTGTTGGCTCTGCGAGCTCACTGGATTTGCTGCGGTCACCTAGCAGAAAGTCATTAATCAATGCTGTTGAACATTTCTTTTCCTGTACATGACCAAAGTCAATCACTGGAAACATGAAACTGAATCTGCATAGAAAAACCTAACGATGACAACAGAAAGTAAAGTCAAAACTACCTACCTGGAGCTTATACTCGGCAGGTTGCTTGAACATGACGCTGTAAGATTCCCCTTCATATGCAAAATTCTCCAGGTTGTCAATCACCCATGTGAATTTAATGGAAGAACCAGTCTCCACTGTGGCTTTGAATATCTACATTGTCAAAAAAAAAAAAAAATTGTGAATGCATAAATTGCTTCTTTTTTTTTTACTGGTATTTCTTTTGTAATGACATTCTTTGATTTACTATGAAGAAAACACATTGACTAGGCTATATGTAACTATGTGCCCATGAATTCCAACAGAACACCAAATTAAACAAATGAGACAAGATTTGATTTGGTTACTTCCTTCTAAAGGAAAATGTGCAGCATGACGTGAATTTTTTGTATTGTTTATGTCCGACTTCTGCTTCAACAACCACAGCCAGTGTTTTCATGTCCAGGTCACTTGACACAGAACAAACTTTCCAAATGATTAACTTCAGTCTCCTTCTTTGGTTGAACAATGTATTGCTTGGCTCATTGGCTTGCTGCATAACCCTCTTCCTTGAGATTAATTGATGCTTTTGACATTTTTTTACTCAGAATTTGTTATATAATTCAGAATTCATTTTTGATCAATCATGGCAAGTTTTCCTGGGTCAGATCCAGCAAATAAAAATCCACCCAACCCATGATACTGCCACCACCATATTACACAGAGGATTTTAAGTGCCTTTTGTGATTTATTTTTATGCTGTATTGTTCTACTTTGGGATCTGTGGCTTTCTTCTCCTTGTATCATTCAGAGTTCTTCTGATGTTGCGTTCATGAATACTAAAGGTCCAGACATACATCTGTGCACTGCTTCTCACAGCTCCAACAAAAGCATTTCCCAGAATCCTAGTGTATTTCTGCTACTTGGAGACAGGAATCAGAAATGTGTGGAACATCTGAGCTAGGGGCTGCTTGTTGTTGTGTTTGTGCTGTTGTTGATTCTTAAGCTTTGCTCTACCAATAACACAGCTTGAAACTGAGAGTTATATAACAAAGACTGTCTAGAGCTGCTGTTGAATGTGCTTCTTTGCTTTTATTCTCATGATACTCTTTTTTTCTATTGGATGTTGTCTGCCCTAGATAGCCCTTCATGGCTTGAAGTCATTCTTAGCCACTCAGCATTCCACTATACTAGTTCCATTCTGAGGGCTGCACATTCTCACCTGCATTGACAAAAAGTATTTCTATGAAGGCTGACTGCAAAACAGATAGATTACTCAATGAAGATAAAGTGCAAAGGGATTAAGCTGTATGCAATACTATTCCTTGCGATCTTGCATTCTTTTACACCCTCTGTTTTTGAAGTCATTTTTGCTTGACTCTAAGCCATATATGCAATAAGACCAATACTTAGCATTTTGTCTGTCTCCATGTACATGCATAATTTGGTTTATTTTTGGGGCCCTTGTGACGCATACCCTGACAGAGAAAACACAGTAGTACCATGGATATAGTAGTACGATGGATGATCTTGACATGATGTTTTCTTAGGTGCAGGTTATCACATCTGGATAACAAAAAGCTGCACTTCTGCTGATCAGTCGTGTTTGCCCAGATCGGAAGTGGATTTACCCGGTGTGATGGACTACGGGAATGTTGTGAGAGGAGTATATCGACCTACTGATTCTACCACTAGATGGAGCAAAGAGACTGCTTCAACCAAAATACGTCACCTCCCAGAAAGCATTGCAACATGTATTAAAAAGGTGGCCTACGAGTAAAATTGATATAATTTTGATTAATGTAGGGATTTCAAACATTAAGCAAATGTTTACTTGAAAGATATATTGTTCTTTCCAGCCCAATCTCCATTTAATGTCCTTACAGAACAACACCTGGGGAAGACCCAGGATTCTCTTGCTGGCCTGGGAATGCCTCAGGATTCCACTGGACAGGCTGGCAAATGTGGCCATAGAGAAGGACGTCTGGCTTCCCTGCTTAGACACCTGCCCCCATGACCTGACCCCTGGTAAAGGGCAAGATATGGATGCACAGATGGATCGACCCCAACACCTCTAATGTGCTGCCTCTTTCTGAAAATGTTATCATGATCATCTTCCACTGTTGCAATGTTTTTTATTGTCTGAAACTGATGTTGGAGCTCAGAGGTGGACTCTGCACTGCCTTCTAATGGATGTAATTCTCAACAACAATGACTGAGTAAGGGACGATTGGAAGTTATAGGGCAGTGATGTTTCAAGGCAGTGATGAAACAATTCTACCTTTTATGTAAAAGCAGCAAAAAATGGGCCTTTAGGGTCTATAACCTATCTCAATTGGCCATTTAATCATATTTCAGGCATAAACATTGTAAATGTTGAGTTCACCAACTTTCAAGCATAAGTTAATGACTGTACCTATTCAGTCTGCACTGAATAGGTTGAACAATAAGTATAAATTGTAATTTCTCAGATTATATTAGCTTTGTTGGTATGGTCAAATACACCAGAAATGTCATTTTTGCACTTACCTGTGATGTATTTGTAAGAATCCTCCAGCATTTGTGTGGTTCAACATTAAGCCCTGTAACTGCCTCGTAGCCATAAACTTTCACAGTCACACTCTGAAAGCTGTCTGCATCCATTACACTAATGTTGAGCATCTCAACCCCAGAAGTTGGCAACACCAAAGTCACAAAAGAAAACCAACTATCATGGGAGTGTGCCTTACAATCCGGTGCAGTCTGAATCACCTCCCCAGGGCAAGATGGATGAAATAGAACTCCAGTTCGGAGTACCGGTGCTGACCATGAGCTCTTGGCTTTCTCTCCAAATAGAGCCTTGACAACAATGACAGTTGGGACATTGATTTGGACATGAATTTGGTTCTTTTCATCTGGAAGTGGGTGGATGACATGAAGATGGAATTTAGATCTCAGAGGGGGACCTGCAGCCTGGGGCTTCAAATCAAGAGTTGTGGTTGTTTCCATGCGAGTGTTCTCAAAGACATCTTCATGTTTAGTCGCTCCGTGATATGTGTCTATATATAGGATTCTCAGATCACACACCACCCCATCCACCCATCTGCTGTCTTGAGGGACAGAAGTGAGGCCTCCTTCCCACCAGCCTCCCCACTCTGGCCCCCTGAAAGACAGGTAACTTTGGCGCCAAGGAGAGTTCATGGAGGCATCACCATTAAGGCAATGCAGAAATGTTCCAGAGTCCAAAGTGTGTTGCACAGCTACAATGTCATCAGGGTACACGTCAATGGATCGCTCTGGGAGAAGAAGCTGTTGCAGAGAAAATGTTTTGATAATTTAGGAATTTTGAATGAAACTTTTATAACAGAGTCTAAAATGGCAGCATAATGCAGAACAAAAATTTCAACTCACACTTAAAGTTTGCAGTTCGGGGCTCGGGTTTATCGCCAGGGGAAGGTCTGCAACCAAGTGGTAGAAAGGAGGAAGTGCAGGGTATCTAGGGGGTGAAGTGAAGTGGCGACCTCTAGCTGCACTATCATAGGTACTACATGGACTGGTGTTGGGTACACAGGCCTCCAGAAGATGGCACCAGTACTGGCCTATGCTACACCCCCCTGTGGTGTTACACAGTGGTACAGCTGAGCAGAAACTGAACGGATTAAGGAGAGAGCTGCAACCTGATAAGAGAGAAGGGATTAGTACAAACTCTCCAGCTAACAGGAACATTTGTGGGAAGAGTTGCTCTCTACCTGGAGGTACCAAGTGGTGATTGGGACTGCAGTACGGTCTAAGGATCTGCACACGGGCCAGGGCGGACAGAGGGCTGGGCTGGACCACCAGTTCCACTGATAGCACCTGGCCTGCATGGCTGAACCACAAGCCTGGGAAAAGCATCATCTGTGGGGATTACAGGAGAACCACATGGAAATAACTGAGTGCTTTGAAGATTTATCCATATTAGCCAATTTTTTTCAAGTTTTCACTTTTAGCCAGGTGGGAGATTGTGCCATCATCAAGTCATCTCCATGCCATGAATTTGTTCGGCCCAGCCATTGAAGCAGGTTATACCAATCCACCAATGCAGTGAAGTAACCTGTGCTGAATGGAATCACCTGCTTAATTGGCTGGGCAGAACAAATTAATGGCATGGAGATGACTTGATGATGGCACAATCTCCTACCTCTGCTTTTAGCTTATGTTTTCAGCCATTTGTCCATTACCAGCCATATACTTTTGAGTCTCTATTTCAGCTAGGCCATTAGTTCATTTGAAGGAAGTTTTTCTCCCCACCGTCGCCTGAAGCTTGCTCAGAAGGGGATTGATCGAAGACTCTTTTCGATGCAGTCTGTTGG
>JBBBVT010000023.1:18219947-18236112 GCA_037177035.1 Craterocephalus eyresii | reverse complement strand
ATGGTGCAGCGTGTCAGACATTAACTCTTTCTCTACTTTAGGGGTACGAGTACGAGATCCAAGGTGAGGTGGGGTGGGGTGGGGTGGGGGGAGGGGTTGTCGCCAATGGGGAGGGGTGGGGGAATTATTTTTTTTTCCCACTATGTGTGTTATTCTGTTTGTTGGCAGACATTTCAACTTTGGAAAGTTACGTCTTGTAAGTTACACACATATAAAGTATAGGGGAAACCTAAAAGAATGACCATGTTACATGTAAAGTGTCTTCACTTGTGTGTTATACTAATATGCAATAAAAAGTTGATCAAATAAAAAAATAAAAAAGTCTTTACAGCGATAGGGGCATGGCACAGTGGACCATGGTTTAAGGGGGGGCGGGGGGGCTTTTTCACTGCTACACTTAACCAAATGATTAATGTTTGCCCCTTTATAAATCCATAATGACAGAAGAACTGATGGGAGCTTCCAGGTTCCATGCATCAGAACCAAGTATTTTTTCTGTAGCCCATCTATGGATTTACATTTGCAGCATTTCAGCAAAGTTTTAGTCGTGGATGTGAGAAACAGAGAAACTGGTGCTATCGTGGTGTTTATCGTGGTGATGACCAATTTGATGTTCGAAGAGAGGTGATTCTCTACAGCCAACAGCCCGATAAGAAGGAAAGAAACGAGACAAACAATGAACCAGAAAGTTCGCCCATCCATTGGTTAATGCAGGGAATTTTTGTTTCCATCACATCAGTTGTAGTCAGCTTTCTGTATTTGGCTCACTTGAAGCGAAATTAGGTCTTAGTTTGCTGACCCCATGTTCACTTCTTTAAAGACGCATTATGTAACTTTCTGACCTAAAAAACTCTGTGTTTGGGGCTTATTTAACGTCACAGCAACGCGTACTTCTGGAACCAATGCTGCCCAGCATCGTCCTGAGGCTGAGAAGCTGCACTATACACATTTTCATCAAGGACACATGCGTCATGTTGCTGCTTAGTTTCACTCCAAGCATCACGATACACGCTAGCAAGCCAATATAAACAACATGCACCATAGTTGATTCAGAACAGAGAGACAAGAAGAGAACAAAATTCAAGACATAGTCAAGATCAGACAACCTAAGAGCTGACAGTACAGAGAGGATGTAAGAAAAATGCTGAATTAGCCGTGGATAGGGGACGCATCATTTGTAGCTGGGTTTATTTTCAAACCAAATAAGTGTGTTTTTGTCGAAGAACATGCCCATTACGTGGAAAAATCCCATCCTTATTGTCGTCCATCAACCCAGGTCTTCTATGTGTGGTGATACTGGAGCTTGTAATAACATGCAAGCAAAAACCGCCTGGAAAATCGACATCGCCAACAAAGACTTGAGGGCACTCGTGCTGTTCTTGCCTGTAAACATGGTTCGCACATGTGACGTCAGTGTTTGTTTTTCGCAGGTACTGATGTTTCGAATCGCAAAACCGTGGTCATGAATGCCAACATTTATTTCTGAAGGGCTGGTGTAAACACACACAGATATAGGCACGTTCCACTTCATCAAATAAAACTGAAAAATCTGGTGAAAAATGGAGTCTGATGTCTCTTGTGGACTCCTTTTTATTTAAGCACTGTTTATAACGATAAAAGTAACTTGTCTGAGAAAACTGATGCCATCAAATCCATCCAGATAAAGACATGTTTCTGATAACTACTGTGGATATAGACATTTATAAGCTATAATTACTGTTTTATGTTATATTTTTTCTATACAACAATCAATTCTCTTGACAATGTCATTGGTTTTTCTTAGTCAGTGCAGATATTCTTCTTTAAATCAGTGAAACCAATACAGTCAAATACTGTGAAATTGATGTAAAGTCAAATAATACCAGGATATATAATTTTTGTGTTATTGCCCAACACTACTAAAGAGACAAGTCTTGAACTTCCTGCTTCATTACTGCTCTCTTAAAACCTTCTAGTAGGGACAAAACATAAAAAAATAATAATCAAATATCTTGGATTCCTGGTATTCTTAATTCTTCTTTCCAAATTTTATAATAGTAACTGATTGGTCGGTCAGCAACTCAATTCAGCTCAACTCTGTTTGGCTCAATCCAAAAACAAAATTAGTCCAAATATGTGAAGGATTTTGAGGTAGGCTGCTGTTCCAAAAGCTTTTCACTGCAAACAAGAGAGTAAAGAAAAATGTATTTCTCGAGTCAGGTAAGAGATGAGAGCAGATCAAAGATGATTCCACACATAAGCGCGAGAGATGTGCCAGAGAATGACAAGACAATTTGTTCATTTTTAACACAGTTGCTGTTCACACAAGCGCTTCACAGTGGGAGATGATCTGCCAAAGAAGCACTCTCACAGTTGGAAATGTGAGGGAGGGGCTGTCAGGAACGGAGGAGGCAAAAGCAAAGTGGGCTGTGCAAATTACTGAGTTTTCTCTACACTAATAGCTGGTGAGGATCCTTGATGATCCTTGTGTTGATATCAATATCACATATAGTTGGACATAAACTCAGTAGTGAGGAGAGAGGGGAAAGGAGATGTAAGCAAAAAGCAAAGTTTAAAATTGTATATAAATATGAAATAATTTTTAAAAATTGGCCCTTGAGAGGTAACAAATCATGCTAAGAAGCAATTTGACATTTGTGACTGTAACTGAATGTGTGACCCTTCATCATTAATTTGGGTAAAATTTCAAACTTTAAAAGAATTCATGCAAACTGACTTTGCTGATAACGGTCATTACTCGTCTAGTCAAAATAAGACCCAAGTATTGCAAAGTTACTTTGTCCAGCCAGTTGGTCTAACCAGTAAAAGCAAATGGGGCACTCAGTTATACATCAGACATCAGTAAAGACTCAAAAACTACTGAGAGGTCTGCAGTTTTAGACAGAATTGTGAGCACTGGACCATTTCTGGAGACATGCCTGATGTCCAACCATTTTCTATACTCAATTATTCCTTTAAGACCAATAGGAATGTCATGTCCTGATGTTGTGCACGCGGGCAAAATGCAGGCCAGATGCCAAACCAACATGCATATTTTTACACTGTGGTGGGGGACTGGAGTTTGAAATATACATACTTCTCTATAATTAATATCTGCAATAATCCTCAAAAAAGGAGTATTGTGAATTGAAGGTATAAACTTGACATATTAAAAAAAGTTAAGGGAATCTCCTTCTACTGTAAAAACTGTTTATGAACTTTTTTTCTTCCTGATTAAATCTTTCCACCTGCACCACCTGTAACTTGAAGAGGTTAGGAAGCATGCCACATGATGCAAATGTCCAATTTCTAAATGTTTATACTACTGCTGCATGGCCCATCCCAGCTCTTACTGTCTTTATAACACAATATCAGCTTCTTAAAGGAAAGGAAAGAAAATCTAAAAATTCAGAAACTGTTCTTGAAGACATCAATTTAAATGAAAAAAGTGTAATCCCAGCACTATGCTTAGCATAATCCGTGTGTTGCCATGGTTCCCAGAGTCTGTAGTAAATACGAATACACAATTTGGTGTGTGGTGTTCATTATGTCATTAGTGCAGTTCTTCTCCAGCAGAGCTCATTTTCACTATATTCCTGCCTGCCTGCCTGTCCATCTGCCTGTTTTCCTCCAAGCCCAGCACTCAAGCTCCGTTTGCAGCCAGTTTTAAAAAGAAGACGATAGAAAATGCCAATTAGTAGGCAAACAGATCGGAGAGGAAAGCTGTTAGAGCAGGTTTGTAGGCAATGTTCAATATACACTTGCTATCATTTATCTTAACGGCACTGGGAAGATGAACAGTCTGAATGAAATCCTATCATGGTGACGCAGAACGATGGTTAAGCTGGATCACAATCTCAAACATCGATTTAAGTACACCTGAGGTTATTGAGAACATCACTGATCTTGCAGGCATCAGGTCATTAAAAATAATGCTAGATAAGCTGCAGATGATTTAAAAGTACAGATTATTGATTAAAGTTCAAAACAGTCCAACAGACAGCCAATAATAAGAAACTTATGCCAAGATTCACAATCAATAAACAGTTTAGGGACTGAAGGTCTTAAGTTCCCACTAGGATTATTGATGTCTCTGCAGATTCACTCAATAGTTTTAATCTAGACCAACCAACTCAGTCTATCATGCTGCAGCAGTACACCCGCTTATCCATCAACCCATTTCCCATATCGCTTATTCCAACTCAGGCTTGTTTGGAAGCTGGAGCATATCCCAGCAATTAGGGAGAAGTACACGCTGGATATGTTGCCAGTAAAAAGTTTGAATCAGATAGACGATGCAGGTGCAGCACTTCAATGTATATCTGTATAAATACATGTAAAGAAAATCAGAATCGTCGTTTTAATTTTTTTGATGGCGGTTCAGTCTCCCTGCTGTTGAGGAAACACACAAAGTGCCAGGCAATGTTATCATCTCTGTTTACTACACTGCTAATGTCATTAGCCATGGCGTGTTCAGCGATCCATCCTTATATGCTCGAGCCAGAATCAGAAGAGGACGCGGAAGAAGTTTGCACACCGCTGGTGCAGCCAGGGGAAAGCACAACGGGGGTTTGCCATTTTTTCCACCTTCAAGTGGAAGCAGATAAAAGGTGCGAAAAAAAAGCCATCAGCCGATGCTGATGATGGACACAAAGCTCAAGGTCATGGGAATTGACTTTGATAGCCCCCAAATTCAATGCTTTTGTGGAAACACCACAAGCATCCAGAAAGCAGCAAAGTCCATCATACTATTTGATAGGAAGGGTGAAAACTAAACTATAAAACCTCTTTTGACTTCATGGAAACTTTCAGGAGCTTCATAATTCATTTCAAACCAAGGCAGAGTCTCAGGAGAAGACATTAGCAGAGTTTTCCAGAAATGGAATAAAACTTTTCACCACAAAACAGCATAAAAAGACATGATTCATGATTGTTTTTGTCTCACAGTGATGAGGCAGACATCTTTGCAATCAGCAGTCTGCTTTCATACGACACCTTGTCTGTGTGGTTTGCTTGCAGTAGAGAAATGAGCAGAAGCTCTAAAGAGGACAGTTCAATTTGAATGTGTTCCTTCCCATAACTGGTTTGAGTTTGGACTGTCTCATTTAGATAACAATGCTTGGCCGCGCCTTTAAGCTGAGTTGTTTGCTTCTCTCTGGGAGCCTAAATAACACCTTTTGTAAGATATCAGTAAAAAGGCTCAGGTTTACTTTTTTAGCTTCTACTTTTCCTCATCAGACTCATCATAACGTTAACCATAGATTAACTGGGTTTCTATTATCTGCTTTCCATTGAAAGGAATGTGTCTTTTTAAAGGTGAAGGTAACATTTTTTATTTTCTACCATGTTCCAGGTGGATTTACTCTGACACAGTAATACATATCCTGATTCGGACTCCAGCAATGTCACATTTCTTAGCTTCCTTTAGAGACCAAGATTAGAGCCTGTAGTTCTAAAGATTACTTCATTTATTTTTGGGTATTTCACTTCTGATGAAGCAGAAACAACAGGCCAGGAGGTTGACTATGTGGCACTGGTTCCTTCCTCTGGTGTTTCACACAAACACAAGATGTCATAAAATAAGATTTTTACAGATAAGATAAAACAGAATCAATTAAATCCTTCCAAGACATGATAATTACTAATACAGAGATAATGCTTATGGTCAACATTTTTTAAGTAATTATAAATACAACTAGAATTACAATAGGCCTTCGCACCGCCTTCGGTGCTCGGGTCTAATTACTTGTAGTATGAGGGAATTTCTGTTTTCCCCAAATTCTCCTTACTAATTACTGCAGAAAATGTGACTCTGTGTTGGAACAATTAAAACTGAAAGACAATTTAAACCTCTGCAGTTACTTAAAGAAACAAATTGGGAAAAAGAAGAAACGATTTGATCAAGTAGCCTCTCGGAGGAACCTACAGTCTTTTCATGTTGGAAAGCCTGCCGGTTCAGCGACTGCCAAGAGATCTGCAGAGTGTGAGCGGAATAACGATAACGACATGGAAGCGTTTGCCAGAGATTTCTTGGGAGTAATTTACTTCTACAGTTCCCATTTCCTTAAAACTTCTTAGAAGTGACACATTCAAAAGAGACAGAAGTGACAACAACAGCTAAGTTCTCCGACTCTTTAAAAGTGAGTGTGACAGCTTGAAAGCGAAAGGGGGGAAAACTGCAGATAAATGATAACATAAATGACACCGGAAAAGAAATGCACATGCAGTGGAAAATAACAGCAAGCTCAGTGAGTGTGTTGAGTGTTTACCCCTTTGGTGTCGCTCTAACAGGAACATCAATATCTCTACAGCCTTCATAAAACCTCCCTCTTTCCTTCCTCTCAGTGGTACTAGGGGTTGAGGAAGCATTAGTGTCCCTCATCAAAGAGCCATGAGCACAAGGATGAAAACATTGGCAGGAAATTCAACAACTCAAGCAGAGATTAGAGGAGCTAGCCTTTGACCAGGAGGTTGTTTGACTCTAAAACCAGCTACAAAATCTGGATTTCTTCCATTACAGCTCCTAAGAAAGGAAATGTGCTGCTGTAAAAGTAAAAAAGTTATTATTGCAATGTTTTACAACACTTAAGTAACTCCTGATTGAACTTTTAATTCAGATTTTAATATGAAGATACCACTCTGCTGATACAAAACATGCCATTTCTTTTCATATAGAAAGTTTTTGAAATGTAAACATGTTTATTTTGCTGTGAAGTTGTTCTTTTTAACATGGGAGTCTGTGGGGATTGACTCTTTTTGAGCAAGCCCCTAGTTCCTGAGGGATGGACTGTGATTTTTGGGACTTCCAATGGCAGGGGTGCCAAAGTCTGGTCCTCGAGATCTACCATCCTGCAGCTTTTAGATGCAACCTTCTCCAGCACACATGAATCAAATACCTGAAGTCCCTCAGCTTGTCATTCAGCTCTGCAGAAACCTGGTAACGAGTGGTTCATTTGATTCAGGAGTGTTGGAGAAGGGTTGCATCTAAAAGTTGCAGGATAGTAGATCTTGAGGACCGATCTTGGACCCTGTCCAAGGTCTTCATGTTTCTCCGCTGGGGTTTTTACTTGGTGCGAAACCACAGCGTATTCCTTCTGTCACATGATCATGGCAGCTTATCAGATGTCATTGATACTGTTGGTGATGGTCATGTTGGATGTTGATGTTTTTTTTATATTTTTCTGGTTTATTGCAGGTTATCATGCTTTATGTTTTATTGTATTTATCATATTACTATAGCAAAGTATATTTAAAAATTTCCATTTAATGTGAATAATATTCTATTATATTGGTGATTTAAATATTTTATTTGAAAAATATTTATTTTATCTTATTTTCGTTCAGTTTACCCATCAGTATTATCTATCATTAAATTAAAAGCATTCCTTTCAAATATTGATGTTTTATTTATATTTCATACTTCCCTTGCAGTAAAAATATTAATTCCCACTGTAAAAGCCTGATTATTCTTTGAGGGGCAAAAAGGATCAATTTCAGCATATCAGTATTGATGGAAGTACCATAATGGTATCATATCAGCAGGAAACATTTGGTATCGCTCATCCCTATTACAACCTAATTGTTACAAAACCTTCAACAAACTGTTGCACCAATTTCCTTTTTTCTTGGACATTTATAAATAAATCAGTTGTAACCTCTGATTTTTAAATGAATGAATAAATGCATATTATATTCATTTTTCCTAAAATAATTCAGCACAAGTTTGAAAACCCCTACTGTGGTGTGGATAAGGAAACAGACTTCCCAAGCATTTCCAACATAGTTTCCTCTTTTGAAAAACAGAAACTTATGCAGATTGATTCCAGCGATGACGGAAGACGTCAACATTTTACGTGCATTTCTTAATGAGGTTGCCAGATAAGCTCAGAAACTACGCCAAAAAGGGCAAAACAATGTGTTATTCACCAAACACACATACAGAGCACGTTGGACAGCCTTTTAAGAAGGTTCTTGATTGAAAGGTTTTTTTGGCTACTTATCACATCGCAGAACAAGGATTAATACCACACTCAATAATTCTTGATCACCTTTAAAATGGCATTCAATAAGCAGTGGAAAAAAACAACCATTCTTATTCTGCGGCCCTTGAATGACTGGAAACACTCAGTCATATCAGTATCATTTTACTGAAAATGTGAATCTTATCACAGCCCAGCTCGCTGCCTAAACTGTGTACTTGGAAGTTGGTCCTTCAGTTCAAAGAAAAACTAATTAGTGCCTTTGACTGTCAGAAGATTGTTTAAGTGAAAAGCTTTGCTCTTTTGAGCTTGTTCTGTGCTTGCTATAATATGAGGGAAGAGAAATGTGTTTTTGATCACGAAAAATGTACCTTTCATGCTTTGTGTGTGGAGGAAATAAACGGGACGAATTTTTCTTGTTATGCGTGCTCGTACTGCCGGCGTACCTTTAAACTATGGCTCTCACTGTGGCTCTGATGTGGAAACTTCCCCACTTCCAATTAAAAAGCAGGGTGAACAGTCTCTTAAGTCAGATCAACACTTTGGAACAAACAGAGCACTGAGGAAAAATCCAGCTTAAAACAAGCAAAACTGAAAAAAAAAGCCCTGCAGGAAATCTGCCATACCTCATCAGATAAGCACCGGAACTTTCCAGATCTGACACGTGAAATATGCCAAACACTGTAAACATGTTAAATCTACTCATACAGTAAACACAGATTAACACAGTAGGGGTAGATGACTGCAGGATCCCTTTAATGGTAAATAAATAAATAAATAATTACATAAATTTACATAAATCACAACCCCTAGGCCAAATGAGGATCACTCTCCAGGAAGCAAACTTTTCATTATATTTAAAAAGGCAAATACTGTGATATCACTACAAGGTGTAAACCATTTATAACCCCATAGAACAAAAACACCCCATCAGATATTCAAACAAACAAACAAACAAGATATGAAGGAATTCAGGATGAAAACAAAGATCTAAAGCAGTCATAGAAAAATTAAGCCTTTGCATCCAGAAAGTTAGTTTTGTTTGGAATGTTTACTTTTGTAGCCTGTTTTCAATGTACACACATCAATGAGGATTTAAACTGACTTGCTACATTAGGTTCATATGTTCAGTGGCCTAATAGTTAATTAGCTAATCACTTGGCAGCACCTCGGTGCATTAAACATACTGATGACGTATTGCTGATGTCAGAGGCTAGGGGAGAATGAGCAGACTGGTTGGAGATGATAAAGGGACAATTGTATCAAATTACCCAGTCAGAAAAAAAACAGAACGCAACCGTAGGGCCCAGGGGATCTAATTAGTTCCTTATCAGCAAAATAAAGAGTTGAGGGATATGCTCTGAATCTGTTTCATTGCTTCTTGTTGGAGCCTCCAAGATGAAACCAGTGTAGTTAAACTACAGGAACTCAGATAACGTGTTCCAACAAAGGTGTGCAGAGAAGCATCTCTGAACATGCAACACATCCAGCCTTGAAGCAGTTGCGCTCCAGACAACCAACACTGAGTGTCACACATGCCAGCTGAGAACAAGAAACTAAGTCTATAATTCACAGAGACTCTCCAAAATTGGACAATATGGCATTTTTCCACTGATCTCACTCATGTTTTTAGGGCTGTGCCATCATGCAAAGTTTCCAGGTACTTACACTGGTTCACAATTTCTAAATTTTCACATGAAATAATGTGTACTCACAGGCAAGGTGACTGTAAATCACTTATCATCTCCTCCATCTTTATATCTTTAAGAATGAGGACCAACTAGTGAGTGAAATCCCTGAACACTGACCCCTGAGCAGGTCAACATTACTGAAGAAGGAGAAGATGACAAAGTCATCAGCAAACTTTAAAGTATCACACTGTGGACACTGTTGTGAAAATCATTAATGTATAAGATTACTACAAAGGGCAAAAGAACACAGCCCTTGGGAATATCAGTAGAAGAGGAGGACATCATCCTCACCCACTGAGAATCCATTTATAGTCCATCCGCCGACCAATGAGGACAAAGTTACTAACTTAAAAACCATTATCTACCAGCTAAAATATCGTGTTGAATACAACTGAAAGCAGATGAAAGATCAATAAAAAAATTTTTTCCCTGTGTTGCACCTTCAACCCCTGCCTGACTTATAGGTGACTAGAATGGGTCCAGATGATCTCTTCTTCTGATAAAAGGAATTCCTTAACGGTCAATAAGGTCAACAGGCCTAGAGTCATTCAGTGAACAGGGTCTTTCCTTAGTGAAAGGACCCTATGAGTCTAGAGAGACATCAACAAGGAAACAAAAATGTCTGCCAGCTGCAGGGCAGAATTCTTCAGAATGTGGCCGCTGATCCCATTAGGACATAGACCTTACCTCTGGTTGGTCTTATGAAAGAGTTCCACTGTCACTGTGCACTGTTGCATCTGGAGGCACATTTTCAAACCAAAAAGTTTCTCACTAAAATCTTAAAGAGTAACTAACCCCTAAATTAACTTTTTTTGCTGATAGTCTGTGTAAATGGGTGTCTAGTAGTCTTAACTACCTGTCCATGTCAATCACAGCCCACTAGCCCCCACCCACTCGTGCCCCTCGGTCCTCCTGGTACGCCCACTTCAGCGCTAGTTTTTAAATTTCTCTGAGGCTGAAGTAAGTCCCTGGCAGTGAGGGTTAGATTTTCTTTAAATATTAAAACAATCGAAAAAAAGGTTAAGGACATTACACAACTCAAAACATGCTAAAAGCAATCAAACCCTTTTGGTCAGCACGCTTATCATCATGGACCTAATCCATTCTCAAGCTGGCCCTGAGGTGCGGGACCTACACATGTTCTACCCCCTTTCCTTACGATTTACCCTGACAACTTTCAACTCTTTCTGCACTTGCTTCTAAAGTGTGTGGTATCCAGCCATACCCCTATAGTTAGAAATAATATAAATATGCATGTTAACTGTATTTTCAACCAATTAGGAAATCCGAGATTTTATGGAAATGACTTAATTCTTGCAAAAGGTGATGTATAAAGAGACAGTGTCTGCGAGTTCATTCAGGCCAGTGAAAGCATTTTCTGACATACTCTCAGCTGATACAGCTAGTCCTGAGAGTAGTGGACAGACTCTGATCAAACTGGAGCTAAACGGAACTCCACTCTGTGTTTTCTCAGGACAGATCTAGAAAAGATTGGTTCCATGAGCCAAATGGAACATGCTCAGGCATCCTTTTCTGTTCTGTTCTCTGCCTTCCAAGTCTCCTGTGGTCAAAGTCCCCCTAACAAAGTTTGGAGCAACTGTAGAGATTCAGATTCAGAAACTTTATTTATCCCCAATGGGCAATTCTGTTTGCAGACTTGCCCACAGCAAGGGACAAGACATCATCCACACATACATTATACACTCTACTAGGTCAAGGCCAATGCACAGGACTCAGAATGTTTGAATAACACAATCTGAATAAGATGGCAGTACAGAAATAAATAAAAACAGATTTAAAAATAGATAGAAAAACCCCCACACTAACCATTGTCACTGGCATTTAAAAGCCTGACTGAAGAAGGAATTAAATAATTAGCATATCTATTTGTTCTTCTTCTGGGAGCAGGATAGCACCTCCCAGATGGGAATAAGGAATAAGCCTCCAAGGGATTTACCTGACAACATGGAGTCCCTGTCCAAACAAATGGGCAGCCCGACTGGAGGTCATTCATGATCCTTTAGCCATTTTTCAGTCGATGCAAGAACACAAGCATTAAAGTAATCCACCACTTATGTGACATTAGCCTCCAGTTTATCAATTTTACTGCAGAGCGAAAGGGCATTTGCCATCATGATGCCGAGACAATGGTGGCCAAGCCACGTAGGCTGGAGCACACCAGTATGCCACCCCGGCTTCCTTACACCTGCCTGCTTCTGCTCCCAGTGCTAATTCTCCATGGAGATCCCCAGCAATGCAGAGTGCACCACGATGCACCACAGGTCCTACAATGGCCAAGCCAACTTCATTTGTAAGGCACTTTATAATAGCAGCTGCTGAAAACAGAGCTGAACATAAAATAACTAAAACAGTGAAAAAAATAAAATCAGATAAAAATAAAAACTGGAAAAAAAGAGAGAAATAGTACAACTAAAGGTAGGGGTAAGAGATCCTGGGAAAAAGCATGCGACATTTAAAAAAATAAACAATTCAAGAGTCCAGACCTCTTTCTTCAGACATTCTCACCTAGCCATGCTCCAGAGCAACAGATGGGAACACCATATGAGAAACACAGGGAGGCGGCAGGACAATTGTTTACCATAGCTTGAAAGACATATCAACATCCAATCTATCAGAACAGGGCGGTTAACATAATTAGATGGTGTTTATTCAGTGTTGTCTGTTAAACTGATGATAGAAATACTTTATTTTTGTGTTAGAGCGCATAAGTAATTGGCTGCATTTTGGGTGTGAAGGGGATTTTAAGCAATACAGTAAAAAATGCTCCTGAAAATGCTACCTTTAAGGCAATTAAAGCAACTCTCATACTGGGTGAAACGAGGTGGTTGTTAAGAAGGGATTTAAAGCTAGAAAGTGAAGACACGTGTCTCATCTGCAATGGCAGCGAGTTTCACTACAAAAGCTCAGCAGGAGTACTCATCCTGCATATGTGCTCGGTACTCACAGAATCCACTCAGAAATGATCAAAAATCTGTCAAAAGGACCAAAAAAGTGGACCAATAGTCATCGGCAGCACAATTTTCTATTCCTTGTGGAACTTGAGATTCTCTTGATGGATGTACCTCAGTTGTATCATGATGTCATCAGTGTTGTTTTTGCCAGCCTGTGGAGATGTATTCCTTTTGAAGAAAATACACATGTTTTAGTCATATGTAGTCATTTTAGTATGTGACTGATTCAGTCGTTTAGTTGGCTTAAAACTTAAAACAGTTTAGTTTAGTTTTCGTCAGTTTTAATAAGATAAAAGAAAAATCAGCCTTTTAATTGCTGATATTTGCAGCTTTTAAAATTGTGAAATACAATCCTGAAGCTTTGCTGTTTCCGTAGGGTTCCCTGACGTTTCCCAAAACGATGTGGAATTTACAAAAAAAAAAAAGATTTCTACATTTAGTAGCTTATGTAAAGAACAGAGAAAAAACCCGCGGGTTCTGACCACTTGAGCCGTTCTAGTTTCCTGACATTCTTGGATCATGTGGAACGGCTTGCGCTGATGCTGCAGCAACATTAGACAAGCTATGCACTGCCATCTCTAAATAGCTTTAAACTGCATAGTAAATATTGCAGATTGTCACCATGACAGCATAAATATTCTTTCTTTTATACAACATGACATTTGCCATGTCTGACAAACACTCGTGCCTTAACACATTGGTAAACTCATTTTGGAAAACGAGGCAGCAGATTGGCCTTTCCACTGTTTCATATCAGTACTGTGTACTAAACCTTACGGTGACCCCTCCAGTATACATCATTTTGGTTGCGTCATGCTGCAGCACGTATATGAGCAGATGTTACAGAATGTTGAAATACACCTATGATCAAAACACACTCTCCCATTAAATCTAATGGAAACTGTCTCAAAACGTTTGAGTGTTTTGTACACGTTTGTTTACGCCGAAGGTGTTTACCAGACACTCACCTCTCCACTGCTTGTGGAGCTGCTTTCTGGGCAGAGAGTTTTGCATATCAGTAATGTCTCGCTGTTGATATACAACTGACAAGTTATGTGTGCCAACACTGCTTTCCTCATATTCTGTAAACTCTCTCTTTGTTTGCAACCACTCAGCTGGATACTGAATACACACATTTTTCTTTTCAGTCACACTTTCTGACTCCTGTCATTTCTGCATCACTTTGTGGCTGCAAGTCTGTAGTGACAGCACTCTAAGATGGAAGACAGAGGCTGGATTGTAGGCTCCACATTAGCCCATATTACTGACTAATGCAATGCTGAGATGCATTGCTAGCAGTACAGAATGATGCCATTAGCAACAAATTTAATTGAAATTGTTGAGATTTCCAATTCATCCCATTTTGCTTTTCTTATGTTTCTCTCTCTTTAAAGAGGTCGTCACTGCAGATTGTGAAAAATGTCTATGGCCTTGGCATTAATCTCAAATCATTTCTGTAAACATTTTAGGACTGCTGTACAGAATTATAATCTATAATAAGGAATTTAATTAACCAATATTGTATGAGGCCATAAGGTCAATGAAGCAGGGTTAGCAAGTGCAATTATCTGTTGGCCAAACCCTTGATCTCTGGTGCAGGAACTGCTTCGTCTGATATAAGGACTATTTTGTTTCCTCTCAGATCTTTAAAATAATTAAATCCTTATGCAAACCTAATCCATGGTTGACTTCTTTGCCCTTCGTGTATAAATTTAGCCCTAATTATTCCTGTAAGTCTTTCTGGAGTTTAAAAGGGATCCTTCTGGGACATTTTGTTTGCATCTTGTCAGGATATTTCCAAAGAATCTTCTGAACAGATTTATGATCTGCATGCTAACATGAATCAAGACATTCCTCTGATCATGACTATGGCATCCCCTCCTCCTCATTAAAAAAAAGGTAGGTCATACAGTTGACAGCATCTTGTGCTTCAGGGTCTGCAAATATATGCATGCATCTCTGTGCGTGTGCGTATATGTTTAGAGTGTTAAGTGTGCGTTTACGGCTTGAATCTCATTCCTAACACTGAGCTTTATCTGACCCTTTGATGGTGGATGGTTGTGACATATTCCAGTATCATCATCATGGCTCACAGAGGTGTAGTTGCTGTCCTGTATATCTACTACCCTGTTTATTGATTTGTACATTTACAGTCATTTCTTTTAATTTTGATTCGGTAAAAAGTGGTGAGGATGACAGTGATGCTTTAGGTAGTTGGCTACAAGGGCTGGGACGATACGTTTTCCTCCAGATTCAATTCTTTTACCAATTTTTTGGGTACCAATTTGATTTAAATTGAGATTATTGTGATACTTCAATATTTTCATTTTTGATCTGTTTTGATGTCCTTAACCTTTTTTTCTGTTCACCCCAAATGTGAAAAAAAAGATTTAAATCAGAAACCAGATTACCCCCAAAAAACATTAACATCCTATGTGAATAAGTTTCTAAGATTTGTTTAACATGGATATATTGAACCAGACAGAAATTAAGCATCAACTCTGTAGCCAGACCATCCATCTACTTGTTCAAATGTCTTATGATGTCATATGATGTTTTTATTAAATGCAAACATTTCTTTTACATTACGAAAAAAAAAATTTTTAAACAAAAAAAAATCTATTAAAGTTAAAGTTATGAAATGTGAATCCATTTTTTCTGCCAACCCTGCTGGTTGCCGTATTATGTTAATGGACATTAGCTTTGTATAGTGCTGAGGATTCACTTTAACAATTAAGTCAGACTCTTTTATAAGTATTTTCTATTTTTTTTGTTTTATTGTCCAAGGTGAAAAGCGGCAGTCCAGACATTGTCCCTTAAGCCCTTCTTAACCAATTATTTCCTTTATTCTGCTATTTTATTCCATTTATGTGAAAATTTAACAGGTTTGACAACAAATAATGATCTACATGATCCCACTTAAAATAACTGTCATAATATCAATTAAAATAAAGTTAATGAAGCTGATATATGGTCCACCCTGAGTGATCCTTTTATGACTTAGACTCCAAATAACAAAAAAACAACAACAAACTGCTCCATAGGGTAAATAGTGCAATGATTAAATGATGTCGCTTGACTAAACCACAGTAGGATTGGTCCTGTAATGACATATAATTGACTCCACAGTGATGAGGATGGACATATAAACAAGACCCATTCCTCCACTGCATCACTTCTCCAGACTTTGAACATAGCTATTTAATTCATTCATTCAATTAAAGACAAAACAAAACTAATGAACAATGAGCTTTTCAACATGCACTTCAAAAACATACTTATTATCTAAACTCAGATTTTTTCCTAATATAAAACAGCATAATCTAATGTGCTTTATCAGATAATGGCAGTTATCTGATCATTAAAATCGAAATGAACACAACCAGGTTAGTACACTCATCCTAATGTCCCTTTTTTATGCATGCCAACATGTTTTTTAATGGAAGATGTATAAACACTGCGATTGGTAGAAAAGGAGTTTCTAGCTATGGTGTTTAGCATGGAAAAATTCCATCAGTACACATATGGTCGCAAAGTCACAGTG
>JBBBVT010000023.1:18196034-18208990 GCA_037177035.1 Craterocephalus eyresii | reverse complement strand
GCAACAAATAGAAAAAACATATAAAAAAAATTATTAAAACAAAAAAAATTGAATTGCTTAAAAGTTAAAGATAAATATACACATCTCCGACCTCAAAAAGACAAAAAGAGAGGGCGAAAAAAAAAAGCCACAGAGTTTGAATTACTTTCATTTGTCTTGGATTATGTCTTCTAAACTCAATACCTTCTTGCTGTGACATTTCACCCTTCTCTCTTTATTGTTAATTAACTATAGACGGGATGCTCCAGAGGAAATGCTTATTGACAGATTGTTAGTTTTGCTGGCATGCAACTTAGATGTGGTGTTAAGTTTAGGTATCCTGAGAGAATCCTGTTGGGGTGATTCATCCTGTTAGACTCAACCACTTTTTAATCAGTTTTTGACCAAAAAAAGGGAGAAAACTTCTAGTAGTAATTAAAGTTTAAAGGTGAAGGGCTGCCAAAGGGGAAAAAACACATAAGTTAACATCTATTGAGGGCTGAATGACTGAGAAGTGGGTCTCCTGCATGCTATTACCAGTGGTAATCAACACAACATACTGTTATACGAAGATGAGATGATTGATGATTTTAATTATTTACGCTACTTGTAAAAATCAATTCTTAAACAAACTTCTTTAAATCCAGGTAAAGTGGACTCTCTTTTCTTGCTAAACTACATGGCAACCAAACAAACATTTACAGCATTTACTGATTATTTTAAAAAGCGCAGCTGAAACAGAATATCAGACACTGTTTGCCATCAGATGGCCAGGTCAACTAACATCTGTCAAATCTATAATGTGAATTAAATAGGCAGATATTTTTATATTGGTGTAAAAAAACTTGTTAATGGTCCAAGCATCTGGCTTTTGACTGCAGCGGAAATGTATTTAAATCATATTCAGTTCTGTGTTAAAGCTCTTAATGGGATCAATAGGAACACAACACTTGGGTGCACAATGTAAATTTCAGTAAGAATGATAAATTTGGTTCTACAAATTTGGTACACCCATAAGCATTTTTTTGTAGTTGTTGTTTTACAAAAAAACACACACACATTTGATCCATAATGTCTCATTGGGAAGCTCCAAATTTGAAAGTAAAAGCTTTAGGAATACAATAATTGCAGTTCTCTTTATAATTCTTCTAACATTCGCTGCTTTCTGCCACCTACAGTTTTGAGATCCAAGCCATGTTTGACTATAGTTTGGAAATGTTTCTATGTTCAAGCACTCCAACAAAAATAAATCATTCCACACAGTAGAATGCAGTAAGTGACATTTAAGAGCTGCCATTCCATGAAATGAAACTTTCAACAACAGATGACAAAATAAAAAATAAAAATAAAACTTTTCCCACACACCTCCAACAAAAGCTAGTTTTCAAAACATATGGGTAGCTATAATATAGTCGGACTATGATACCTAACAACTTAGTTCTTGTAACACTATGCTTGAGAATCTAAATAGGACTCATGTCCTATTTAGTGGCCCATGTGGACCGACTTTGGATATCCCTGCCCTTCAAAGACCTCCCACATCCTTGTTTTTTCCATTTCATAGCACCTCCAGCCAACTTGCTGCCTTCGTATTTTTATTTTGATGCTTTTTTGTCTTTGGAAAATGAGAGGGTACGTTTTAGATTTGTCTGTGCAAACCTGTCTAGAGGGAAATCTAAATCAAGTACTGTAGGCATTTCAAAATTTCCCACATACTTTCCAGTCACACCTTTGCAGTTTCATTCAATACTGGTGCATTTTGCCATTTAATTTGGCCTGTTTGAGCTGTCAAAAAGATAAAGAAGAAGAAAAAAAGGCTGATTAATACATGCCTCTATTCTCAGGGGTCTGCTTCCGACCACTACGATGTTGGTCTGAATGAGTGCTTATTTCTAGGTCTAATTTATAACTGTACTCAGAAAGTAATTTATAATAAATGACAGCAGACGTGCTGAGCGTGTACCATGCACTGCACCTTTACATTACCTCATTAAAAGTCAGTGAAAAGTAGCAATAAGTCCTTTGAGTATAATTATGATTAAACATGTCTTGTTTTCGTCCTCTTTCCAGCTGGCCGTGACCATTCACGGATAACAGTCTCGACTAATAATTCTCAGATGTTTATGACAAAGGGAAGGCTTGCGACTTGAACCATGAACCTGCTACCCCTAATTGATATGGATTAAAAAACAGCTCTTATACCACAACCTTATTTGAATTTGTTG
Organism: Craterocephalus eyresii; assembly: GCA_037177035.1. Taxonomy (NCBI): domain Eukaryota; kingdom Metazoa; phylum Chordata; class Actinopteri; order Atheriniformes; family Atherinidae; genus Craterocephalus; species Craterocephalus eyresii. Next base: position 18,206,786 of record JBBBVT010000023.1, on the reverse strand, counting down.
GGGAGCTTTTCTGTTTACCTTTGCACCTTTACCAGAAAATCAGTAGAAAATGAAACTTTCCCACCATCTCAGACACTACAGAAAGCAGTAGAGCGCGACATTATGTGCATGACTTTTTGTGTGACTAGTCACAAACCCACATAATTTCCCAAGAGATGGTCTGCGATCAAATGCCATTCAAAGTAAAGAAAACACCCAGTGAGGTTTGCAGGATAGGTGAGGCAGAAGGGGAATAAATTGGAAAGAGAAGAATCAGGACAGAGATAAAGATGGGCAAAAAGTAGCCATCAGAGAAGCTCCACATTTAGCTGTGAAAGTCAACACTTCAGTTTGTTTTCACATGGGACACACTTTGCATTTCTTTTGCTTGAAATTAAGCACAAAGATGTGGGTATATGAAAGGGGGGAGGGCTTGCCTGAGAGAGGTCCAGCTCTACCTATCCTGATGGTCATCTCATCAGAGTCTGCAAGCGGGAATGCAGCGTCTTCTTCCTTCTCTTTAGCCAGCTTGGAGTCAGGGGCAAGAGCCAAGGCGGTGTGGGGGTCCGTGCCGACGCCCTGATGATGATAGAAGATGACAAAGACGCTGACGTTACACACAGCAGATTGAAACATTTATGCGTATTTACAGAATCTAACAATAATCTAACAAAATCTAACCAAGCGGCTGGTGGAGGACGGTGAAGATGACAAAGTCGAGCTGATGCATTTATGCATCTCTACAAGCAGCATGGTTGGAATTACGGAGGAGCTAAGGGGAACTCAGCCAGCTCAGCTTTAACTCGTTAGGGTTTTGTTTAATTAATTGAATTGAAATTCCCAAAACATTGCAAGTGATATTATGTGTCTTACATCGCTGTCAACAGCAGCATTGTTTGTTTGTTGTGCACTGGGAGCCGTCCAGAGAACATCTATTTGTTATTTTTTGTGGGTGTAAACAGAACTTAATGTCCCTATACAAGATGTTCCACGCTGGATCAGCTGCGTGTTGTAGCTGCACGCTTTTAAATGCAATACTGTGCACGAATTTACAGTGTTGGAAAAAGCTTTTGGAGAAACTTAGAAATGTACAAAATCACAAATATCTTCAAATTAAAACATTTTAATGTCTTTTTTAATGTGAGATCACTAGCTAACAAAATGGACGAACTCCAGGTGCTACCCAGGTGTTCTTGATGTGCTTCATCGAGACATGACTACATGAATGCATCCCAGACTATAATGCGTCTGTACACGGCTTCAAGACGGTCAGTGCAGACCACAATAAACAACTCAGCAGAAAGCTGAAGAGAGAAGATCTGCACAAGACACATGGAACTGCTAGATTCTTGCATCGGACCTCAACAAGCCTCTCACTGAAGATCATTCTTTCCAGCAGCCTGAAGAACAAGAGCACTACAATATTGAATATCCCTCTGGGAACAATAAAGTATTTTATTTTTCATTTCATTCATTTAATTTCATTTCATCATTGTTTTATTCTTTTACATGCTTTTTATTTTATCTCTTGCTTACTGTATATTGTACAGTGCTTTGGTACAATGCTCTTGTTTTAAGTGTGCTTGGGGAATATGGATTAGATATTTCCCGAATGCTTGGGGTGGCCAAAAACTTTCGTCCACCACTGTATATACACGTGCATGTAACTTGTATAAGTACAGTTGCTTGCATGAAAATATGCCTCCACCAAAAGCCCCTATGTAATCTGAACCCGGTATATCAGTGAGCTAAAACTAGACCATGTGATATAGGTGAACTGGAAAGAGTTCAGCTGGTTCAGCTACACTCCCACCTTCACTTAGTAAGCAACTAATCATTTTATCTAAATGCCCACTCTTTGTATTTTAGAAACTATGGTCAATTTGAAAAGTTTTAAAATGTACAGCTTGTTAATTATTTCCACAGGGACATTTTTGGTAGATAAAACAAGTTCAATAAGAACAGTATAACTGACTCATTGTTAATTACGATGTACCGCACATAAGGTGGATAGTGCAGGGGAAAACAGACTTTGCCTAAATCCCAGTTCTCTCCCTGGCCCCTTCCATTAGTTTTGCAGATATAAGGTACCAATGCACAAATCAATACTTGATTCTGCCAGAATTTTTCTCAGCTGAATAAAGATAAATCTGAATAATTGTCTTTGGAACCAAAGATGAGCATTAAAGATTAGTGCTTGACGTAATTTTGGACCAAATGAGCCTTTTGCCACCTAAAGAATAGAATATATATTTAGAAATAGTTACTCACTAACAAAAATTCCAGAGCAGATTGCTGTATGTTTTTACAGTTTCAGGATGCAGCTGAGGGCAGCTAGGTATAGTGGAGAAACTGCATAAATGTGCAGAGCAATTATTAGATGCCGATTCGCAGAGAGGTGGGAATGAGGTGAAGTAAATAATAGTACTGAACCTCTACAGGGTCAGGGTGCACAAAAACAAAAAATTAAAACATAAAACACTACTTGACGTGAAGAAAACACCATTGTGGACGACTAGGACACAGCAGGTATAACAAATGAAATCTGGTGGTGTATATTCTGAGTCTTGAACGGTGGGATATTAATCTGCAACTGAAAGGATGCTGTACAGCAATTCACCTTTAGATTACACCCCCCAAAAACTAATAAGCTCAGATTTTTCATCCTCATGTTTTCACTTGAGGGAAAAGTCTGAGAAATGGAAACAGAATTTTTTTCTTTCTGCTTCACTGATCTGTAACAGGAAAATAATGATGATTATTTCCCAAACTGAACAGTCCTCACACCTCTAGTTAGCTGGGAAACCCCACGGCTTCTTTAAAACAAATAAAACAAATCAGCGGTCCAGACAACAAAAAGATTTCCGACGTCAAACGAAGTCTGTGTCACACATCGACACACGGCCGGGGCTGAGAGAACGACTGGGGAACAGGGTCGTAGTTCTGCTTGAGGCTCGCCTGAGCAAAAGAAACATATCCAAACAGATTAATGTCAATCATTCGGCGAGCGAGCATCTGTAGCAACAGTGTGACACTACCATGACTGCGCAGATCAACCCAGGACAGGTCAGCCTCGTGTTAAATGTTAAGTCTACTCTGTGTTCTGCATGGAGGAGACGGCATCACAAACTACAGCAACCATCAGAGATGTTAGACTGGAAAAGCAGCGGGGATCTCTTAGAGTTATCAGTTTTGGTTTCATTGAAATGAATGTGTTTAGCAGTATGATGCAGTACGTATTAACTTTTCATTATTTCTGTTTCCTGCAGGAAATATAGCAAGAAGATCCTGAAAAGGAAGATATGTGGTTAAACACCATCATTCCTACATCTGATGGAGCAAATTAACATTAGTCAAGTTTTCTCCATTCAATTTACATTTCATGACAAATAACATTTCGATTGGATCAACTACTTTATTTTTTAATGTAAAAGAGATAAATAAAAACTAATGTAAAACAAACAATAATTACTGTTTTATCACTGAATAAAAATGGGGAAAAGGAGGCAGAAATGAATTATTTATCCTATTTACTTCAAGAAGGAAATTGCAGTATTCTAGCTTGTTCTTAAGTAGAGATAGACCGATATGATTATTTTAGGGCCGATACCGATAACAGATTATTAGTAAATAAAAAAACCGGTAACCGTTTTTTGTAAACTGAAAATCTGTGATATAAAGACCTTAAACTGTAGGAGTCTAACACAAAATGTGATTAGTTTGTAGTCTTATGATAGAAGTATAACAACAAATTGTTTTTATTAAAATAATTTGTAATTACATTAATTTATTAGCCACGTTGACATTTTTTTTAGCAAAACTACTTTTACTGTAATGCCAAGTACATGTAAATGATATTCTTCTACACTTTGAAAAAGTTGTTTGTAGATTGTAATACAAGTAAATGATCTGCTATGTGATAACAGGAACATTCAACATGTCATTAATAAATAGACACAGTGCATTACTTAGAATTACTAACCGGTGAATATAAGGACTTTTAACTTGTTGATAACCTCTGCAGCCCTTCGGTAGAGGAACACAGATGTTACCCACAGATACGTTTTTAAATGTAAATGATATCACATGTTATAAGTATCCAGTCGGTCTGATGAGTCTGATTCCTAAGTGAACACATCTGAGCAGCACTGTGTTTGACACAGATTAGATCGATTAGACTGTCCATGGGTTGTCTGATCCCCTGATGCAGCTCTGGGAGGAGATTCCTCCAGAAAACATCCATCATATCATCAGGAACATGCCCGGATGTTGTAGGAAGAGCCTCATTTTGAATTGTCTTGATGAATTTCCACAGAAGTTGGGTCAGCTTGTGATCTGAGCCTTCATTTTATTTTGAGTATGATCGCAAATTTTAATTTAATAATCAAAACTGCAGAAAATGAGTAGTTTTGATCATTTATACAAAACATAGCAAGTAGCAGACCTGGTTCAGGCAGAGATGTTGTCGGACTGCTTCGGTATTTGTCCCAGTTAGAGCTAATTCAGGCAAGTGATGTCTGCCTGATGAACCAATCTCCTCTACCTCTCCCACCATGTCGACCTGCATCCCCATTTTTCTTGTTTATGCTTTGGCTTTGTACTTGTTTTTCATGTGAGTTTCTCTAGACTCCACTTCAATCAAGCGTCACACCTGTGTGCCCTCAGCTTCCATCCTGCAGCTCATCTAACAGGCCTCTCTTTTACCTCAAACTGTGAGTTACAGCCGTCACTTCTCCCCTAGCCATTACCCTGCAATCTTTGCCCGTGTTCATCCGCTCTTTCCAGCCTTCTTCCACTGTGCAACACGTCTCCGCACCACTTATCGCCTTCAATTTACCGCCAACATCTTCATCGGGTTCCAGCATTCGCCCGCCCCTGCCCAAACAAGCCCACTCATCCTTCCCAGCAGCATTCATCTTTGCCAGCAGCTTGGGAATTTCAACCAGTCTTTCTCTAATCCTGACTAACTTGTCAAACGTTCGCTACTCCTTGGTCTTTGTCAGTTGATGGGAAAAGCGTAACACAAGCATCACTCCTTTCACCATCAGTATTCGAGTCTGTTCAGCAGGGAAGCTGGAAGGAAATCTCTTCTGATCGGTTTAAATGAACCAGCTGCCAGATTCTAGTGGTTTTAATCACAAAGCAAAACATCCAATAGATAGAAAATACTTCAATCTGTCAACTTTTTTCTTTCCATTAAATAATATCAAGAATGTAAACACATGTGAAGCAGATTTATATCTGTGATCCTTAATCATCCTTGAAAGTCTACGCTTTAGTCAGAGAGTGTAAATATCAAAACACAGACATCATTTGAAGTCTTTGCCACGCATATAAACATGCTCCACAGGTGGGATCTGCCGCTTCAAATAAAACCTATCGACAGAGAACCTATGCAAAACTTTGTGTGGATCAATTTTCACCTTAGAACAAAACCGCTGTGAAGCTCAGGGCAAATCAGATTTTACCGCTTTTTCTGTTACTGACCACTTGTTCTATCACCCCAAAGATTTTATTCTCCAATCGATTGGAGCTGGAAACTCAGGGATGAACAGGAAATAATCAAAGAGATTAACATAAGAAGTTGGACGAGAAAGGAGCCTGCACAAAAAAAGAGTTTTGTTTTTGTTGTCATGGTGGAAAAGACAGGATATTAACTTGTGACACCCTGTCCCAGAGAACATCTAATTAGGCATTGCAAGGAAGCAAATTGGGGATAATGGGCCAAGTTGGAAATGCTGCATTCACATGGATGGGTTGGGTGGGAGACATAAAACGAGCAAAATTCACCCTTTAATGCATCAGCGATAGGTTCCCCCTTCGAATTTCGAGGACAGACACAATAGAAATGTAGCCCTTAGAAACTGGAGAACAATCACAGCGTACTCAGACAAAACGTTGTTTTGAAAAAAATTTCAAGGGGAAATAAAAGAAATATAGTTGGAGGAAGGCAACAAAACATTGCACTGTGAAAGCACTCTCAGACAAGACGAATGCTGCAACCCCAGATTGAACTGACTCCCCAATACTACTGAGTGTAGTGGACTATTAGGTGTGAATGCACCGTGTTTACTAGTAAATGGCTTTACCTTATTCAGCTGAACTCTATCATGCTTTCTACTGTAGGTAGAGCTCTTGTAGTGGATGCTACTAACTTCTACAACAACATACCATTTTATTACAAGTATAACAAGTGTTGCTGGACCTCTTTTTTTCTTAGGCATCCTTCCAAGCAGATTTTAAGACAGTTGTTTCATCATGTCGTATTGATTGTTATTTCATTGTTTCACCTTGGTTGCTTTTAAATGTGTTATTCAAATAAAAGTGCTTTACAAATTGTTCATGTTCCTTTGCAAAACAACAATTACAAAAAAAACTGTGGGGGTCAATCAGTTGCAGAAGGATTTTATCAAATTCCGCTCATGTGAAAAAAAACAATCACACCTTCACAGAAAAGCCATTAAAATTTACAATAATTTACAGCCGGAAACTGAGAACACACAAACACACACTAAACCGAGGCATGAATCAGCACCAAAGATGGATGTGGGCTTAATTAAGTGGTTAAAAAAAAAGAAATTGGCTACTTTGATAAACAAAAAGCCCACATATTCATTAGTAAACCATTAGCAGTGTAGTATCTAAAAGTGAGGGCTAAAAACCTTCCACTTGTATTTATAGCTACACTCTTTTATAGGAGCAACAGTTCCCTGCTCTCTTTCAACCTCTCAGCTGGGTTAAAAGCAGGCAGGTTGCTGGGAGAACTCCAGTTTATACTTGCATAGCTTTTCCCAGTAACAAACCAGGGTTAGGTAACATTTTGTGTTTAAGGACATATGAATAGTTTTTCATTCTGGTACACACTTGAATGGGTAAAGGTTGAACTTTGAAAAATAAATATAAATACTTTCTCAATAGCTCAAATTTTATAATGAGGCATCGTTTCAAGTCATGAAAGCTTTTTTTTAAAATCTCCTCTTAAAGTCTTACTTTTATTAGCAACATCTCCATTCCTTAAATGTACCACTCATTGGCTGGAGCGATTGTATTTTCACTTTTTAAAACAGATAATTATGTTTTTCTCAAAAAGCATATTAACCAAAATGGAAGAGGAAAAAGGTTTAATAAATTGTCAGAAGATGATAATGGAGTCTACCTGTTCATTGCAATGATTATGGCAAAAAAATAAATCAAGTGGGCAAAAATTCTAAAGCAAAATGAGACATTGAAAGATTCTGACTCACTGATAGTGAAAAATATGTTTTTTCTACTGTCTGCACAGAAAAGTGCTCAGCTAAGTGAGGGTGGGTTTTATGTCTGGAGAAATCTTACAGCCCATTTTAAGTGAAAGGAAAGTTTGTTGAACACATCACTAACAGGAACATCTGGCATAATAGCACACTAATGTACATCAGGTGAAGCACAATCTCATTATTTTTTAGCATACCTGCCCGAGACACATTTAATAGACATAGTGAAACATCTGGGAGACATTCATCTTGCATTTTATGGTGAAAAAGCAGGTTCTCTGAAATCAGCTTAGTAAACAGAATGGGCTAGAAACTCTTTTTAGACAAATAAGGGTTAAAAAAAATTGTGAATAATAAAGGATGTGGAGGGTCCGTGGTTTCTTTGCCTTGGGCCTCAAAATGACTAAATCCAACCATGAATTTCCACTTAGAAATATTTTTCCTTGATCCATGCAATAATTTCCAGTCTAGCATCGAATCCAATTTCCATAAAACAAATTTTCTGAATTTTACAAACAGTCAGCAATTAATTCTGAAAAAACAAAAAATAATAAAATAAAAATTAGAAAAATAGTTGAGAGGGAAGCTGATGAAGACTTATAATTTTCTAGTTATATACAGTTATATACTATCTAATATAATTTGAAGCTAATCAGAATAAACAGGGACATGTGAGGGTGTCACCAGTAGGTATGCAAGCAGCACCTGCAAAAACATAAGGATGGGTTGCTGTTCATCGTTTTCAGATAAACTTAAAGAACTTTGGTCTTTCAACATATACAGTTTGTGAGTCGGGGGAAAACTAGTTTTTAAAGGTAGAGGAAGAAAACCTGTGCAAGACCTTTGAGCCCTGTAGGCAGTGCTGTATGAGAAACTGTCATGCCGTGTTTATCAGTGTAGCTACCAGGGATCAGAAAAAGTTGAAAAAAAACCCTACTTTCACTGCACACTGAAACTACTTTACACAAGAAGGACGTCCCTGGACATCAAAAAGACTGAACATGTGTTCTGTGAGTCCACATTTTACATGTTTTTGTGGGAAAAAAATAATGTTTGGCTCTACGTGCCAAAAATGAGAGTGGATCGAGGCTAGAATCAGAAAAAGGGGCACAGAGCATGGCATGTGTGCAGCCTGAATGGAGCTTTATGAAGAGTAGAGTCTTCATAAGCAGCTAAAACGATGGATAAAAATATCTCTGAAATAAGAACAAAGTTCATATCATCAGTTTTTGAGTGACATTATTTGAAGATAAAGGCCAAAAACCAGTAGCAATAACAAAAATGTACTTTTTAAAAGGACTGGGAAGAAGCCAATGTTTATCTAATCCCACCACTGCTCCATACAAAATGAATTATACTAATATATCAATCTCACAGTCACTGTACATACCACAGTCACTTTCATTATAAGTGATAAAGGTGAGACTTTAAATTCACACTATAATGAAACAATAATGGAAATATTACTCAATCTAACTAAAAGGAAATGTTTAAGATGAATTTATGCCAACTGCGTTGCTGGGATAAACATTGCTTTTTACATTTTTTTCTGAATAACATGATATGGTAAAAAAAAAAAAAAAAAAAAAAGCAGGGCAGCTGGGTTATCATTAAACCAGCACAGAAGAGGAAAGAGCTGTGAGACTGTGTGATTGAAAAGAACAGAAACCAGTCCTAACACAGTGGATATCATGATGGGGATTCCTTTGTCATTTCATGTAAGTGCTAGACATTCCTCATTGGTCCTCAGATCTGATGATTTCTCTGTGAATCTCTTCAGTGGAACAGAAGCTTGAGCTGAGCACATTTTTCAGGTCTGGAATGACGTGATAAACCGCATTTAGAATAGAACTTTACATGCTTTTTTTTCATTTATGGTACGGATGTTTTATGTTTAAATAGCTGAAGCACTAGCTAAAATGAAAGTTGTTTAAAGAAGAAACCTAAAGCCTTATGAATAAGAAGACTGAAAAAATAATAAACCACCAAAAACATCAAGGAGGCAACATTTTTGTGTCATTGTTAGTTAAACTTGCAGTAGAATTCAGGTTTCAGGCACAAATGACTTCAGAGTGGACATCTATCATTTCTATGCGTGGGGCAAAAAAATTGATTCTTACAAGAGATTTTTTTGTTGTTTGTTTCATGATTATAAATTATTTTTTGTTTCTTTCTTTTGTGACCTTTTGTAACTCCAGCATTACAGCAGCAGAATGATGGCCTGAACGCTGTGTTGTGCCGAGCCAATTAGCTTTTTCCAAGAGGGACTTTTTCCCTAATTTAAATCCTTAATTTTCAGCTGGTCCAAATATATTGCTGCTGCATAAATCTTAAAAACTGACTCAAATGCGATGCACTTTTTGTTGGGAAACATGGCGGCTGATATGTGGTCTGTAGACACTTCTATCATTCAACTTTTTTACATGGTATAGTGTTAAAAAACAAACTATAAAACACAATAAATCAGCAATATTGAAGAATCAAAATTTAAAGAATCAGCACCCAAAAAAAGTCATAAAGGAATTGAATCGGGAGGAAAGAATTATTATTATTTCTTCAAAAAAACGAATATATTTCAGGATTGTAAGCAGAAAGATTTGCAATGAAAGAGAAGCTCTTCATAAATTCACATCAGTTTTTCTGTAAATGTTGGCTCATTGAATATTTTTGCACCACTAACAAAGTTCTGTTCATCAGATTGTTTTATAAGCACCTGTATCCCACTGAAAACTCTCCAGAATGCCTCTGATGCATCCGTCGTCACTGTGTCTGTGTGCTGATATGTGGGTGGGCAGGTCTGAGTAAGTGTGTGTTAAGCTGAAAGTGTGTGCGTATGTGTGTGCGTCACATCATAGATCAGTTTGCACACCATCTCAAGGAACGTTATTAACCTACAAAGGCCTTTGGTGACAAGCCATGATACAATCTCATCAGCAGGTCCCGGCTCAGCATTAACACACTCCAGCAGCAGCAGTCGGACTCCTCTCATCCATCCTTTACACTGTTGCCTTTAACTGTACTTTGAGATCACCCCATCCAAGCATGTGTGATGGCATTGCTTGACATGATAGTCATGAAAAAAGAAGAGGAGGATGTCTCTGAGCTGTGTGGGCGGAAAGGAGTGTGATACCCACAGGAACTGAACTAAGGGATCATTTTGAATAAGTGGAAGATGAGTAAACTGTCACTCTGAGTGTTTTATATCGTTGCACAACTTAACACACTGACAGACAGTACTTTAATAATTAAAGTAATTAATGAAGTTTGACTCGTTTATTTAGGATTCTGTATCCAGATCGGCGCGTTTTCAACTAAGTCACCTTAGTTCCTCTGTAGTGTTTTTGATTTCATACTTTGCTATTTCATCCAAAGAGCATCTCAGATAAATATCATGTTGAAATCAGATATGAAACATGTTGTGTTTTAGACTCTAAATAGAAGCAAGTGGACACAATATTCTACTGTAATGTGTACAAACAGAAACCTACTATTCCTCTAATTTTATTTTATGTTACACTATGTG
>JBBBVT010000023.1:18165324-18179538 GCA_037177035.1 Craterocephalus eyresii | reverse complement strand
ATTCCTGAGGAGCATGTATCCATACTTACGAAAAATGTACGATCTGTGAGATAGGAGTAAAACCATTTAAGAACAGTGCCTGAGAGGCCCGCCAGACTTCTGAGTCTGTGTAATAAAATCTGGTGATCCACTGTGTCAAAGGCGGCGCTAAGATCCAACAGCACCAGGACAGAGAGCTTCTGTGCATCTAAATTGCATCTAAGGTCATTAAAATAACTTTGAACTTGAGGGCTTACTAGTTTTTTCTTTTTAATTTATTCTATTTATTTATTGAACGCTGCAGGAAAAATCATGGTAATCAGGGTAGACATGAACTATTCCACTACAGGGGGTACACTTGACCTCAATTAGCCACACAGTGCATGGACGAAAGTTGATTGAACGCCCAAAGTGTGGCCCATTTAGTTTCTTTTTTTTTTAAATTGTCAAAGTATATATGTTTGAACATTTTGGCCACTTAATCCATTTCAAAAGAAAATGTCAAATTCTGATATCAAGAATCAAAAGGCGGTAGCTTGAAAGTGGTTTGCGGTAAAAGCAATCAGTAAGTAAGAAAAAAGTTGAGTATGGACCTGAGTTTAAGATGGCAGAAAATGTAGTCATCTTTTCTGCATACTGAATGAGAATCATTGAGTAAATAGCTGACTAAATACTTCATTAACAGTGAAAACTTTGTTTATACTTTCTCCGTAGTCACTGAATGGATCCTATCAAGTTACTAGGATGTCTTTCAACTTCAGTTTTCCTCAAACACTGAATGGACACTCCACTCATAGAAAGCTAAGAGAAACAACCAACCAATGGCAATGGTAGTTATCTGTTTGCCTATGTTCAGACTTTTGCATTGAAGTAATTGTGTCTATTCACAGATGGTGTAATTATTTCACTTCATTTATTAAGATTAGCCACGGACACATCAGTGGCTATTCTTCCTGGGGCTTAAAACTTTAATTGTGCCCGTAGTTTTTATAATGGACCTCTAATTATTTCCTTGGTCATGAGATTAAAATAAATGGCAAACAAGTCAAACCATCAGTTATATCTGAAGGGTTGAAACATAAACATATCCAACATGTTAAAGTTTGCAAAACTGACTCAAAATGTGGCATAAAAAATATACAGGTTTGTGGTAATGGAAACCTCCAAGTACACGGAATAAATCTAGACTGGTAGAAAAACAGCCTTTAATAATTAGTGGAGAACTCAATGAAGCATTGCTAGTCATGCCTATTTTCAACTTAAAAACAGGTTTTATATGCATCACATCTTTCATGAACAAACAGGTTCTTTAAATTCATAACGGCAGAGAGCGTTTATGAAAAGAAATTCAGCAATGGCTCTATCTGAATTTTCTACCTAAGATCTAAACCAACTAACCTTGTCACTGTTCTTCTAATGGAAAGCAAAGAGGGCAGCAACCCTGACACTTGCATTGTTTACTCTGGCAGGGACAGCAAGGAAGTGAAAGCTAATTACACCTGAGTAAGTTGGCTCCTAATTTGTCTCTGCTGTCACGATGCCGGCAGACAAAAACAACAAACACACAATGTAACACAGTGTAATGCATTCAAGTCAACAGGTGTATGAAGAAAGAAAGATGGATTAGCGGAGAACATACGAACCAAGTGAAATACTGAGGGACTAGTGATAAATGAGCAGCAGGTGCTGCAGGGAAACCGGAAGTAAACACAACAGAATACACAAGGGGGACGACCAACGAGACTAACAGGAAAACTAGACCTGAACCAGAAGACAGGCTAAACTGAAAACTAGAGGGTATATAATGAGGAAGTAAAGACTGGAAACAGAAATATAACATGAACTACACCAAAGACTCAGAACCGTGACGGAAAGCTGAGGAAAATATTTTTTACATTAAGTACAGCTGAGATGAAGGTTTTTTCAAAAACAGGTGTAATTAATTTAAAAATGACAAGTGGATCATTTTAAATATTTGATATACGATGTGAAGAACTGTTCCCTTGTGCAGAAAAGGACATATATGTAAATAAGTTCACTCCTTCACCACTATTTGCTCAACTTATTTACTAAGTAGAGGTTGAAATTGTTTATTCTTTGTATTTTTTACACCACAGCAAGCAAACTGTCTGAGAAGAATTTATCTCTGTGAACAAATAGAGCTTTAATACAATACAATTATTTTACATTGCTAGTCGTTTCTTGTATTAATAGATTGTTGTTAAATTATTTCGATTGCATTTTTTTTATTTATCCCCATAGTATCGAAAATAGTATCAAGTACCATCCTTACTATAGGTATCGAGTTTGTAATTCTAGTATTGTGACAACCCTAGTCAATATATGCAAATAATGTCTTTGAAAAGTTAAAACTTCAGATATTACTGAATGTTGGAAAATTTCTAGAATTTTCAGGTGTGACATACTTCAACTTTTGTCGATCACTTCAAATAGATGTTAACCTTCCCATAGATAAGAGATGCCCTGGGCAGGTGTTTTAATCATACAGACTGCAGAAAAATAGAACTGAAAACACCATATATTGAGCTGGCTGAGCAACAACAGGACAGGAAAGGTAAGAGAACAAAAGTGAGATGATAATAACAAATCAAACCTAAATCTATAATGGTGTTTGTAATAAGTGCTGGTGCATCCTTCACAGATCAGAAAATAAAGACATTCTTTTAGGCTTGATGTTAAAACAAGTATTTATTTGACTATGTTGTATCAAACGCAGCTTATCTAATGATATGAGAGTATATTAACCAAGCGGCAACCTCCCGTTAGGAAAAGTGATGCACATGTGGAAGTGTAAAAAATTGCAGTTCTCTCCTCATCCGCTAGGTGCTGGCTGCAAAACAGAGCAATTTCCCATTGGCGCATGTTAAAAAGGCCAACTTTACAGCAGAATCAAACATGTTTACAGCCTAGTTCAAAAAACCATTTTAGGATTTAAATGACATATTTACTATCATGACAACTGTGGGGGGTGTGAAAAAAATTCTAGCACCTCCGTTTATAAGTTATTTATTCCTAAAGGTCCTCATAATTAGGGGCGTGTCCTTTTGATTGGCAGGTGCCTGATTGGCAGGAAAACGAGGCCTAGCGTAGCACAACCAGTGCTTTATGTCTTTAACCCAACAACCTCCGGTGGCTGGTTAGCCCCCTTTGGCTCCGGGTTAGCTTTGTTAGCACGTATCTCAGAGTTTATTGGTAGTCAATCATCCCTCCCCGTGCTCACAGCCCCCCTCTCCGCGTCGGCCATTTATGGAATTTCCGGCAGTCACGAGACTCATGACGGGGCCAAGATAGTGAAGAAAGGAACCACCCAATGTGCATCACTTCAGCTCATCAGAATCCTATGGGTCACGTGGTTTTAGGGTTTGTCCATTGTTTTTACAGTCTATGGTAATAACAGAAGCATTTGCTGAGTGACAAAAACAAAAACATGTTCTTTCCAAGGTGATTTATCCCTTTAAAGCAAGCTTTCAAGCCGGTCTCATAAACTGTATGCATCAAATATGTAAGGGATAATTTATGCACTGCAGATCATTATTGGGAAATAACATACCTTTGTCCTGTAGGTTCGTCATTTGCCATTAACGACCTGCATTCCATACATTATCCAGCTTATTATACAGATACTTGCAAAATGTAAAATTATAATGAAAGTTTTTCACTTTTGTGAAAGCCAAATAATCTATCTGTGATTTGTGCTAAGATTAAAATAGTTTCCCACAGTCAGGGTGTTTTTTGTTTAGCAATGTTTGTTTGTTGAATCATGGCGGCTCTAACTTAGACTAGCACCTGCTTCATCTACCTCCTATGCTGTTAGCTGTTTATGCCTCTTGTCCCTGATCTTCTCTTGATCACCTTTTTGTCTTTTGCCTTTTGGAGAAGGCTAATCCAACTCAGCCTGGATCCAGTGCTGAAAAATATCCACACTCGCCATAGATGTTAAAATTAATTGAGAAGTCATCAAATTTTCTACCACAGGGTGTTGCTACCACTCACATTTTGTTTTTCCCATGTTGAGATAAGTGACCAGAGTTCTTGCACTGCTGGGTAATATTAGGTCAAGATGTTAAAAGAGGGGGAATATATCTGTTGCCCATGACAGTGGTCATTATATGAAAACAATGACAGGATGACAGGTAGAACATTGAGATTGCCCAATGAAACCAATGGGGAATTACCCTGCATACTTAAGAGCCATATAATAAAGACAGTTTTATCAGCTTAAACATGTCACTCCACTATGAACTTTAACCTCATGCTCCTATTTCTGTATCAAAAGAAGCCGTTTTCTCAGCCTTTCTTTTTTGTCATCTTTATTTTCGTACTCCCTGGTTAGAGTCGTGATGCACGTCTGCTGCCATTAGGTGCTTTCATTTGAAGAAGCACGGAGAAAAAAAACATAATTGAGCACACTCAGAATACCTCACACTCCTTTTCTGGAAAGAAGCAGCTTGTATTGTTTGGAATCAACATGACGAAAAACTAAATGAGTATTTGAATCTGGCTAAAATTACCCTACTAACGTGCATATAGCTGTTACATGACCTCAAATCTCATTTTGTTTCCGTGACATTTCCCCCCACTTTCCATCTCATACCAACACATCCCACCTAACACATTCAATATAACTTACTTGTTATGCATACAAATCCTGCCAACAATTGCCTGTCGTTTTTTTACAAAAAGGCAGAGGAACAATAATAGAGAGAACTGTCTACATGCAAAGCAAGTGCCAAAGAATAGAAGATGGGAATCTGAATGTCCATTAAGGGATGAAGACTAATGATTTCAATTCTGCAGCACTAACAATGAAACAGTCTCTTTGCTATGAAACAGAAAAACAGGAACAGGACTCATTGTAACCGAGAACACAGCCCGGTTTTCGGCTTTAACCTTCCTAATTAATAAAAATCACACAGCAAAGAAGCAGGTGTTTGCGTCTCTGAGGTTATATACTGTGAGTAATGACTTTTTTTATGACACAGGGATGCAATAAAGCTATCAGAGATCTCGGCTCTGTCACATAATCTGTTCTAAATTGATACAGTTCTGACACAATCTTCATTTCCTCTCTTGTCTTCATCAATATCTCACCATTATTAATAATGCCAAATATGTCAAAGTTGCAAATGTGTGCTCTGACTGCTAATGCGGGAAAAAAGAAACCTGGACATTTGAGATATGAATAGAAGATTTTTTTTAAATAAATGGACAAAGATATGAAATGAAATTGTGTCATTTTCCACAAACAACATAAAAAAGCTGTGGAGTTCCACCCACACATGTTAATATTTACAAATTTAATTTAATTGTAATTAAATGATGGCTAGAGGTAGGGTTGGACGACAAGTAAAAAATATCATATCACGATTTTTTTATTTAAAAAATTATGATTTAGATTCTATCTGGATCTTATGTAGCTATGGTCGACCGTCACCAGGGGGCAGTTCAGTTTTCATAGTTAACCCCGCGATTCTACGTTGATTTCTGACACTTGCGGTGGTATTCCACTGCTATAAAGTTGTTTCTAACCCCCCAACACACCCTGAACACTAGCAAAGCCTTATTTCAAAAGCTTGTAATTTCTACAGTTTTTGTCCTTGTCTTTGTTCTTCTACATTTTTTCCCTTCCCTTTCTTCTTCTCCTCTTCCCTAAGTTGTTTCTGCTCAGCACTGCCACCACGGTTTCATGTGGTATTAATCAGTCTTCTGCATCGAGTGACCGATGGTCACATTGGCGCATCAGCATAAAACTGCAACTTATAGAAAGTGATCGACCCATACGATCTCCTCATTCTGGCAGATCGTCAGTGATAGCACACACTAACAAGAGCACACTCAAAACTAGAGTGCATACTTTACCGTCGAGCTTTGTTTCTTTTATACCCAATGCTGACACCCTCGCCGATCACAGAGTGTATAAACCTTCCTGTCATCACATCATCTTTTTTTTAATTGTTACTGGCATAATTCTTTTTTTATTATTTACATTTTCTGAATACAATTGAAGTAATGAATGAATGAAAAGAAAAGGAATTGTTTTTACTCATTTCACTCATGTAAGGATTCAAGATTTACAACAAAATGTAACGTGATGTTAAGATAATAAAATATCAAAGAAAATAATAATAATAATAATAGATAAAAAATAATGAAACATATATTCTCCTAGATGAACAGCATGAAAGAGCAAGTTGTGACAGCAGCTCAGTCTAATCAGCTCCTCTGAAGTTCAGCTCATTTACATCTCCAGTGTTTGTAAACTCTGTAAAGATAATGCAATCCTGTTGGTTTTTGCAAAGGCTTAGTCAAATCTCAAACAGCGGAGGAATTAAACACCACGATTCTCACCTGAAGAAAAAATGCAGCTAAATGAAGGCAGTTGAGCTGCTGGGTTTGCTTCCATTCCTTCAAAGAAACCCCAGGAGCTTATCAGGGCTGGCGTGCTCTGATGAAGCTCCTGTACTAAAGCCTTAGTTCCACACTTTGGTAACTCTACTTGCTCAGTCGGCAACCTGCTGGCCATTCTGCCTGATCAAAGATAACGGAGCACCGAGGGGAGAAGGGCAAGCATTTCCTGAGTGAGGAGGCCTTCAATGCAGCTTTGATCTGACAATACCTTTTCCATTAAAGCACTATCGAAAGCATCCACTGCAAGCATCTGTGTGGGAGTTGACGTACGCGGCTGTGTGGGCTCAGAGGCATACTCCCTCATCCGAGAACGACACTATCAACCAGAGGGATCCTCTCTCCCACTGAGCAGTCTTTAAAGCGTGCAAACAGGCTCACAGAAGTGTTGAGTCACACGGACACTGCCAGCAACTTTATTATGTAAAGACATGGACTGGGTGTTCGCTTTTGATGCTTAAATGGTAAGCTAAGTTGCTGCTTGCTGCAGGCAAGAAAAACAATCCTGTCCCACAGTGGATGTCCTTTAATCTCCTGGATGTGTGGAGCATAAACATTTTTTGCATAAGCAGCATAATGAATTGACAATAACGAAGCTGGGTAGAAAATTTGTGATACGAACCGACACGTCAAGGATGCAAACACCTTGAAGCTAATGAAGCTCTTAATTTGGCTGTGTTACCCAAACCTAAAAGAGGTGTCAAGTCTCTGCCTCACTAGAGAATAAAATACAATATTCATGAATGAAATGAAATTTTACTTTACAAGCGTTTAAATGAAGCTATAAATCCACTTCATTTGGCAATTAAACTTTTTTTTTACTTTAACAAAGCCAAAATGGATGCATATTATAGGAGATGCAAGTAACATTCAACTGAACACATCTGTGAGCACAGACTGCATCTACAATCAAGAGTCTGATATTCGATTATTAATCAACATGAAGCCTTAAAATACAATTCAGTTCTGTAAAAGCAAAGCTTTTTCCTGCCTCTACATGCTTCATGGGTGTCCTCTACTTGATTCACAAATCAGATTTATCAAATATCAGACTGGACGGCTGTAGCAGAAAATTGGCTGCAGACAAAGATGGTTCAACCCCTCACGCTATGATTGGTAAGCAGTTATATAAATATTACAGAGAATGCCTACAAATTCATCAGTGCACAGAACCCTAGTATTATTCTGCTCAGTATTTCATCTTATCAACTTTTTACAGAGTTGTGTACTCGGCTGCAGCAGCAGTTCCAATGATCTGCTCACAAAAACCTGGAATTTTCATTCAAAGTTTCCAGCTTGGAAACAATGCAGTGATACACATCCTCAAAACTATTCATAACCCTGTTAACTTTTGTGTTCTTTTATTTCTGTGATTAAATTAATGCTTTTTTTCAAGTTTATTTGTAAGGTACGTGTGACCAGCAAGTGAAAGAATAATTACAACACACAATTAGAGAAATATTGCATTTCAGGGGTATTTCATGAATGGATTTTCAAAAAATGACATGTTCAAAATTATTCATACCCCAGGTTTCCTGAGCCCAATATCTTCTTTAATAGTCAATAGCATGGCCTTTGTTTTTTATGACTGCTTCGAGATGATACGTGTCCACAAGCTTCCTGCATGTCTCTAGCGGAATGTTGGCCCACCTTTCCTTTGCAAAAGACTAAGGCTGGCTCAGGTTGGTCGGTCTCCTGGCGATCGCTCTTGTTTTCAAGTTATGTCACCTGTTCTCGATAGGATTTAAGTCAGGACTCTGACTTGGCCATTCTAGGACTTTGAGATCATTATCCTTAAACCATTTCTTCACTATCTTGGCAATATGTTTGGGATCAATGTTCTTCTGGTGCTTCTAGCCGTCGCCGAGCTGGAGTTTCTCAGCGCATTCCTTCACAATTTAATCCAAGATCCTGATGTTTTCATGGTTTCTTGGATCTCAACAAGGTTTCCTGTGCCACTGGAAGAGAGGCATCCCCATAGCATTATGCTTCCACCACCATGTTAGACAGTGGGCACAGTGTTATTTGGTTTGTATGCTTCTCCTTTCTTCCTCAAGACATATTGAGCATCCATATGACCAAAAACTTCAACTTTGTCTCATCAGACCACAAGATGGTTGACGCAAAGCTGGGATCTTGCCTCATATGACTAGTAAAGGTCAGACGAGCCTCCAGATGTTTATTCCACAGCACCAGTGTTTTTTTGAGGCGTCCATGGAGTCCTCCTCTGTGCAGGACTCTTTCAATAGTGGACCGTGACTATTTCATCCCTGTCTGGTCTAAATTTTCAACAACAGCCTTGACTGTGATCCTGGGATTGTTGCTGACCTCTCTGCATATTTTTCTGGCAAGTTTGGTGGTTTCTGTACTCTTTCTACCACTCCCACTGAGGTTTTTAACAGCATTGAACCTCTTGTGCTTGTTGATAATGCTCTAAATGGTTGACAAAGGGACATCAAGCTCCTTTGAAATGGCCTTGTAACCCTTTCCTTCATTGTGGGCATCAACAAGACGTTGATGGAGGTCCTCACTGAGCTCCTTCTTCATGGTCATTATTATCATCAGCTGAAAATGACCAGAACACTTTTCTTCTATTTATACTCCTCGGCAAAGATGCAATTTCCAATCATTATTTAACATTTGGCCAACAAAAAGGTATTTAGTCCTTTGAAACATCTTGCTGTCAAGAGAATATTTTGTTTGGGATATTCGTTTAGGAAACTTGGGCTATGAATAATTTTGAACATGTAATTTTTTTGAAAAGCCTTTAATAAAATACCCCCGAAATCCAATATAGTGTGTTGTAATTATTCTTTCACTTGCTGGTCACATGTATCTTACAAACAAATTTGAAAAAAAGCATTCACATAATCACAGAAATAAAAAAAACACTAAATTTAACAGGGGTATGATTAATTATTAGGACGAGTGTACAGTATATTCATACATTTGAGGAAACTGTAAGCCTTTATTTTCTGGCTTAGATGAAATATCCAACTTTAAAAACTTTGATACACACTTGAGGAAGATTTTTTATGCATGTTTTAGATACATTTCTAGCTTTAATTTGTATTTTCATTACTCATTTTGTATATTTATCATATACAGTGATACAAGTAAGAAAACATACAACTACTAAAAAAACACATGCGAGTTGAAAGTTTCTTCATTCTGGATTGAAAGTTAACAGTTTTCATCCCATTTGTAGAACAATATTTTCCAGCTCTCCTTCTGAGTATTTACAGTATACTGGAGCTGGAGTTTAACATTACTATGCTGAAAATAGCTTTCTGCAACAAAGTCGATATGAATGAAATGTGTCTGTGCGCCCCACAGTTGCAGGAATAGGTAATATAATGAATGTAGATGTATTCTTCTTTGCAGAGACTGTTTCATATCCAGAATGAGACTTTAAAATATAAGACTATCTCCGTCTCACTGCATGAGGCTGCTTTGCACTTTCAACCCTATCCAAAATGCTTTCTGGTCATCTGCAGAATTAATGAGAAGCATTCTTGAATTATTTGTCTTGTGTGGATTTACCTGGTGTTTGTGATGGCCATATTTTGTCAGTTGTGGTGATGTGATTGGAAACTTAATGAGAAGTTCTGCAGCATCTATGTTTTATCTGAGATTCATGTAAATTATATATGCTGCTTGAATCAATTACATTTATTCTCCTATATTTCTTTTCTTCTTTGTTTATTAGTTGTGTGCAGTACTTATGAGCTGTTAGTGTCTTAGAGGCAGCACAGTTCTGAGTATGGAAACTCAGGAAACCTGATAGTTGTAAGACAGGAAAGCTTACAACTACCCACAGAAAGTTATTTTCAACACAAAGCCTCAAAGATTTCATCAAGCAATACGGTCCATAATAAAATTAGGATGGCACCACTTTTGCACCAGCCATTTGTTTAATTTGTCACGGTTTCCTCAAACAAAGAAAGCCTGTGCTGATGCACATCACTGCATGCACAGTGGCTACCAAACACATCCTGCTGCTAATAACTCTGCAGCTAAGTCTTACTCCTGTATCAATTGCAAGAAAGAAAAAATGAATAAAAAAGGCTCAAAGGCTTTTAGGTTTGCCAAGAAAGTTATCCAAAAAGATTGACTAAACTTATGATAGACACATATAATCAGCAAAAAATTATAAAAAATACAAGAAAGTTGTGACAAGGTTAACAGCTGTTAAGCAAAGAAAGAAAATACATTTTTATTTTACATTTGCAAATTCTATTTCTACTGGATTGTAAGGTTACAGCAGCATCAGGCTAATGTCTCAGAGTATGAAGTGTAACATACACATGTTGAAATGATAGATTTTTTACCCAAGGGATTCTATTTAACCAGTTTTAACCTGTTTTAGACAAAAAACGCGGAGGTGAACACAATCGTTCGCATGCATGCTGGTGTCCATGTTTATTACCAGAGAATTCCACTGGGGGGCACATTAGCAAACTTAAACCAGACAGAGTTGCAAAAATGGCAGGTTGTTCACAAAACAGGAAAGATGGTAAAAACAGAAGTGGTTAGCCTTTGGTTTATTATGACATCATGGCAGAAACTGTAACGGCAACGGCAACGGTCTCGTGTCGTACACAAGCTCAACATGGAGACCCATAGATGGCCGACGCTAGTTCAAAAACTGAGCAATTACAGAGTCCCTTTAAAGGTTTTAAAAACAATTTAAATTGAATGAATAATAATGCTCTGGTTTTGATAAAAAAGCTTGGGGTTTCTACTTGGAGACTCTTTAACTCATCAAAACTCATGTGAGAGGCAAGGAAACACAATCAGCCACTGTACTAGGAACTCACAAGGGGAAGCTCTGAATAAACTCAAAATGTTCCATTAAATTGCCTTGAAAGTGGAGAGCTGGAGAGAAAGCATTGAGAAATTTCTCTCAGCTTCTCCTTCAGTGATATTCCAATTACTTCTGCATGATATTAACTGCTCAAATAATCCTTTAAACTTATGACAACTAGACACGGGCCATGTCCCCGCTCGGGCGGGTATTTAATTAAAACTAAAACAGGATTTGTCTCTTGAATGCGAGCAGTTACTCGGCGACAGCAGAGCTTTGGACAGTCGAGCGCATTGGGGCTCAAACTGCTCAACAGGACTGGACGATGCATTGTTTCCTCGCTGGCCGAGTGAAATAAAGGCCATCCTCTCTATACAAACAGTCCGACGCCACAGAAGGACTTTGGATTTTAAATGATGTTTCCATGGCAACAAAGTCCCCTCAGAGATACTGAGGTTGTAACAAGGGCTGTAGAGTTGCAATCACCTTGTTTCCACACGCGTACAAAGCACACACACACACACTTAAGGAGCATGACTCATTTGTATATCTCAAGTGTTTTCAGCTTTCAGTCTGGCTTTTTCACTCCTTATTACAGTTTCTACTGGTAGATATCACACTCACACACACACACACACACATGCGTGTGTAAAGCCACCGCAACCCCTCCACCATGATCCGCTCGGGGCCAGTGAGTTTGGAAGGTGACATTTCAAAAGGGGATGATTATTCATAGGTAAGCCGGACGGCAACCTGAGCAGTAGGAAAAAAAAGCCCAGCCGCCTACGCACACGGACGGGCACACACACCCAGTGTCTTGCGTGACTTTTGTCATGTGATATTCAGTGTGGAGCATGAGCTCTGTGTCCGTTTGGTGAATAAATGAGGTGGAGAACCGCTGCTGGCTGCATGAATCATGGGGCTCCGCTGGAACCTTTGCTACCTGCAAAGCATGTCAGGCTCTAACCGCCGGGAAAACGCTGCTGCTTCGGTGCGCACACACAGCCAGACAAACACACACAAACACGTTTGACCATCAAGCATCACCACCGTCATGTACTGGGAGCAAACCATGCCCGACCTCTACGATTAGTGAAGGCTGTCGGATCTGAAAGGTTGATGCAGCATATTCAACACATATGCATAAAAAAAAACGCCAGTGTCAACAGAAATAATCCTTTGATGGCAAAAAACTTTCCACTGATCCTTCAAGTTTGTTTTATCACACTGAATTCACTTAAACTTGAGTTAGGAGATCTGAAGCTTAAACGCTATCCAGTCATCAGCATTCATTCACCTGTCTTTGTTTTTTTTATGAAAACTAGACAATAACCAAATTAAAACTAAAGTGTAAAAACCTTTTGCTCAACATATAAAGATGGGATTAATAATTCAGCTGAATTCAGATGAGACTGAATCAGATCTGATCTCCAGGTGTGATAAAGCAAAAGGCAAACATATTTAATACACCCCTGGGGAGAGGGTACAAGTAGTACTGATGTACCGTTTGTTCAAGGTGTTGACAAATGTTGACACCCCGAAGAATGAGAAAAGAGGAAAAGAAGTCAAAGTCAAAAGTCAAATTTATAACTCAAAGTCACATGCTAGCCAAACAGAGGTGCATATTTGGGCCAAACATTTATTGCTATCTGGGTAATTAGCAATGACAGTAAAACACGCGATCCATAGGTTTCTGAAGCGCTGAGCTGAGGCTTGTTGGGAGGTTCCCACCGCGTTAGGGTCCAAGAAAATATATAATTGGCAACAAGGTGGTGCTGAGAGGGGGCACCATCAGATCATAAAACAATGTTTGAATATAATCAGTGCAAAGAACGACTCTGGCAAAGTGAATCAGAACATTTTAAAGGTCAATGAACAGACAGCCCAAGCCAGGTCTCCAAAATTGGTTATTTTTGTACAACTGGCCATCTGGTGCACCTCGAGTTTTGTGTCATTTAATCTATTAAGAAATCCAAGGGAGACATTTAGAGTCTTGTCAGATCTGTAAGACTTGGCTCTCATTAGTTTCATACTTTTAGTTTTCTATTTCAACTCCTCGGCTTTGCTTTCTGTTGCTTGGTTCTCAGGTAGGATTCCTGTTTCTTCTTGCATCATGTTCTTTTGATGTGTCTTCCTTTAGTATACTATAGTTAGTCCTGCTTCCTGTTTCGCTGCGCAGAGTTTATCCTTCTGTGTGTTCTGTAGTGTTTGCTTCTTGCTTCTGCTCCTCATTAGTCATTTGTCTCTCAGTATATCTTCTGTCTGGGTTCCTTTGTGCCCTGTCAAATCATCGTTTGTCAGCACCATTTCTCAGCTCTATTTTCTGTTTCAGTCTGTCAGTTCCACCGCCCATTATGTGTCTTCGCCCAGCTTACTTTCTGGTTAGTTAAATTTCGAGTTTCCTGCCATGGCAGTGTTTTTTCTAGTTTAGTTCACTGGCCATCTTCCCACCTTATGGTCCTGTTTGTTGCCCAAGTTTTCCCATACATTATGACATAAAAGCTAACGTATTCTAATGTACTTGTAGCCTTTTTAAATGTTATAATTAGCTGACTAAAACTAAAGCATTCATAAGATTTGACAAAAAGTAAATCAAAATTTACCTTTATCAGTGTGGTGGCAAAAAAAACCAAAAAAAAAAACATTACCTTCATGAATTGGACAAACAGGATGTGATAAACAGAGGATGCTGAATTTTCAGCCTTTGTGAAGCATTTGCACACGCATAGGTCACAGGAAGCAGGTCAGTCAGAGTAAGCTGATGTGCCAATGTGCATCTGAATGATGGCAGCCCGCAGGCTCATGCAGGGAAGCTCTCATAACCCAAAGGAGTATCTTTTCCCTTCAGCAATATGACAACACAGGTTTGATACAGAGAACTAGGGCTGTCCCGATACCACTTTTTCACTTACGATACCGATACCAATACAGAGGGTTGAGTATCGGCCGATACCCGATACGGATACTTACATTTTGTTATGAGCAAAATATTGTGTCAAACC
>JBBBVT010000023.1:18110020-18120510 GCA_037177035.1 Craterocephalus eyresii | reverse complement strand
GAACAAAAGCAAAGTCCAAATATCCAGCAGTTTAAAGCACTTTACAAACACAGGCTGTGGTCACAATACAGAGAGGGCGAGGGTTGATGCGGTATGTGTTACATTTACTAGTAATTAAATCTGTACTAACAATAAACATTTTATATTATATAACATTATGCTGTTTCTGTAAATGATGGAAAGGGGGTGGAATTAAATAAGTTTTACTTCCTTTCACTCCTTTTCGAGCATACTACATTAATTTGATTGTGATTTACAAATACTCAAGTACACTCATTTATGTTCTGTATTATATCTTACATTTTTTCTCTTATTTTTGCTTTGATTGCTTTTGTATATTGTACACTATGTATTGTCAAAGGCTCGACATAAATAATTAAAAAACATACAAAGAAAAAAAGATAAAAAATGTATTTTTTACACTCCACAAAAGTTATATGTGACTTGATTATAAATCAAGCACACAAAGACAATCTGAATAATATATACTTTGTCCAAATAATAAAAGCACTGTAGACATTGTTGATCTATTCATTGTTTTCTACTGTTTTGTTTTTTTAAAATAGAGCTCTTACTTAAAATTTTATGAGCTCATTACATACCAAAAACAACAAGCCTTGGCTAGAAAAATAACACTGTTATTTTATATTAACCATGTGTGATGGAGCCAACTCTTATTGATATTACACACTCTTCAAATCAAGTAAAGATCCTGAGTCCAATCCAGGAAATATGGAAACTGGAGTTAATGTATTTGGGAATGATGAATGGAAACTATGTAGCTACATTTGTCCTCCACAAAGAACTTTCACTGAGTTTAAGCAGATATGAAATCGAAATCTCAAGAGTTCAAAAAGCTAATAAGTAATACCATTTTTTATTCAGTAATTTATAGTCATAATTCTTTTATGTCAAATTGCTCTGCCTGTTTAGATTAGCAGTGATTTCCTACTTTGAGACCTATATTCCCCCTGCAGGAACTTTAAAACCTATAATTCAGAGAGTCAGATCGAGGATCTGTTTCAAGTTGCAGGATGATACATCTTTCAACATGATAAGGTCAGGTTCTGCTTCAAGGGAGTGCTTTTCTGAAATTCATTGTAATAATGTTGCATTTGGAAGCATCAGACCTTTATCTGAGCCTGGAGTGCAACATCCAGAACAGGATCCCACTGCAGCATCCTCCTACCTGTGCTTTGTTGCGAGTTCACAGTTAAGATCAGAGGAAATGGAACTCACCCCGGCTGCGAAGCCTAAACTTCCATCCAGGATGCGCTTCTGTAAAGGGCAGACAAGAAAAGAGAATGTGTGCAGGTCAGTGAAATCAATACCCTGAAAGCCAGACAGTGGAAGAGCAAACACTTGGTTGATCCCTTTTTGTGCAATGAACTGGTAAAAATGATAAACTACCAGAAGAGGCAGAGAAAAAAATGAACAACTTGTTATCAAAACAATACCATCAGGAGGTGGTGGTCTATATATAAACTACTTTAACAAAGTGCTAAGAAATCCCTCAGAAAACGAGGTCCATGAAGACACATAAATACTGCTTTCATGCTCAAAACCAGACCCAATTAACTTTATCTCCCTTCATTAGTCAACAATTGCGATGCAAAGCCAGGTTAGGACTGCAGGCCCGTCACAATTATAAGCTAATCATGCAGCTGTAATTATCTGAGCTCATCTTGGTTATATCTGCATAATCGTCCTCGTGTCTGTATTAAACCATGTGAGCAAAACTAATTTCACCCTTTTTCTTACTGTTGTTGATAGAAATGACTGATAAACTGTGAGCAACCGTTAACTGTTTAAGGACATCACCTTCCATCTGAATCTGGATTCTATAGATTGTGAAATCTGCTCAATGTTTTCAATTTCTAAATAAAACATATTAAAGTCTTAAACAGAAAAGAAATGTACTTTTTTACATACAGGTATAACCTTTTATTTCTAATAGATAGTCACTCTTATTTTAACCTTGATTTGTTCAAAAGAATGGAGAAGATTAATGAATCATTTGAGACTATTGTTGCTTTTATCTTAGAAGAAAGATAGCAAAGTACAGATATGTATATCCAAGACAATTTCTTTCTTCAGAGTTTTTAAATCAGAACACCAAAACACCTTTTTCAGCACTGCTTTATGAGAGAAGAGAAAGATAACTTGTTTTTGCTAAGTTTTGAAACAGTCTTTAATTCTTTTCTTTAAATTGTGAGTCCTAAAGATGGAAACTAAGCTTCTTTTGAAAAATGAATATAATCATTAATCTCTTAAAGC
The DNA here is from genome assembly GCA_037177035.1 of Craterocephalus eyresii. Lineage (NCBI taxonomy): Eukaryota > Metazoa > Chordata > Actinopteri > Atheriniformes > Atherinidae > Craterocephalus > Craterocephalus eyresii. The sequence goes on along the minus strand of JBBBVT010000023.1, from coordinate 18,118,233 downwards.
TTCTCAACAGCAACACCCACTGATGTAAAGTGATGGAGAATCTTTTTATTTCATCAAATGTTACATGTGCAAAAATGTTAAAATACAACATTTTTCAAGACACCAAAGCAGTTTTTTCTTTGTGCTTTCCATACTTTCTCCAATCAATCAATCACCTTTTTGTTGTTTTACAAGTACAACTTTAGTCTAACCATTGTAAGGCTTTTTAAAAATTATTTTAAGTTTACATGTTCATTTCTGGAGGGGTTATTTGTTTGTTCAATGCTGCAACTAACATAAAAGCTAAAATGGTTAAAATGGTCATGGTTGCTGATCTCGGGTCTGATAGGGTCTAAATGCAAACAATAAATAACTAAACAAAAGCAAGGTCTAATATGATCAAAGTCTCCCTAAAAAGCAGCGAAATCGTACTTTTTGTAGATCAGCACCAGGTTGATGTCTCAGCATATTCTCATTTATCTTATTTAAAAGACGGTGTGTCATTTCTGACTGTACATACTGTAGTTGTGTCTTCACAATTCGCCACCACCCTGATGCGCAAAAACACAAACATGTTCATCCACTCACATGTGAACACACCGTCATGGCATGAAAAACAAATAGAAAGCAGTTTCACAAACTTTCCCTCCCTCTCACCAACAAAACTGAAATAAAGTCGCCTACGTTTATTTATCAATGTGTCCACTGTACCGTCTACTACGGTTTGGACCCAACTGCACACCGGATTTCATGGGAAAGTGTGTCCAGAATTGTGGCTGGTATTGTATGTGGGTCTAGCATCTGCAGCTGGATCTTTTTCAAGCCCCATTAAAAACGATTGGTTAGAGATCTGTAGAGCAAATCTGTGTTCCTTTAACGACATTCGTAGATAAACTCAGCACGATGAAAGCCACCATCCGAGCACAGCACTTCTACTTCTTAAACTGTTTCTCTTTTTCTGTTTTTCATGGCAAAAACTAAATGCTGAGCGTCCGCTGGAATACTTTACTAACTTTGGTACTTGAGGGCTTCTGTTTTAGATCAGTGGTCCTGCTGCATCACACTGAACAAAATAAATGCATCTCCAACATCTTTTTCTCAAATTCAAAAACCTTGTTAACAAACTCACTGGTTAAAATCAAGTCTTTCTCAGCAGGAAAACATAAAACCCGCAAGACATGCTTCATATTTCTTGTACTCTGTTGTGAATTTATGCTTCACAATTACATCCCCTCACTCATCTGATAAGAAAAGTGCAGTATTTGCTGAAAAATTAATCTTCATTTCCTCTTCCGTTCTCCCCTATCTAAAGGGATAGCGTGCAACTTTTGGCCACTGTGGCAATGTCACAAAACAAAACAGTTTCCATCTATGTTTTGGAATCATGTCTGCAGACCATTTTTTGACTGACTGAGAAATTCTAGTTATATATGATCCATTTATTTCCTGGTTGTTATGGAAACATCAGCATTAGCCCGTAGTTTATGGGACATTACGGGCTATGAGAACCATAAAACTAAACTAGCCAGTTACTAATTGTTCTGTTATTAATTTGATATTTCAATAAATTATAGGAAATATTTCTATTGTAACCAAACCAGCAATCGTGCGAAAATGTATAAGAAGGTGTAAAAATTACAATGACTCCTTCGGTTGTAGCTCCACAGGAAAATACTACAGTGCGGTTAGATACTGGCGTCACACGATACAATCCATCGACATTAAAAAGGCAAGCATGAAACAAACACCATGGAACCATTAAGTTTATGTTGGGAAATATAATAAGAAAAGGATGCTCACACGCAACGGTAAGGTCAGGAAAAAAACAAGCTACTGGATGACCACTGTTGTACACCTTATTTGCTTGTTTTTTTAGTTTTTATTTCATGGGCGTCACATTTGAAAGATCAAGGTGAAGCGTAGCTCCGTGCGATGTGTATGTCTATCAGTATGTGTCAGCCGACATGTGGTTGTCATCATCATAATAAATCATGTGTGACATCATGTGAGTAATTTTTTCATTCACAACTTCATTTACGCTTTTAATAAGAATAAGGGATTTTTCCTGGATCTGTCCTGTAAGGATGAACATATAATTCCTATATCTGAGTTGTTTGGGAATTTTGTCCTTCAGATTGGGCCAAACGACTTAATTCTCCTTATCAAAGTGTATAAATGATGCTCAGCAGAAGGTTATTATGTCTTTTTCTTCACATAGACAGCATTGTTATCTGCACGTTGGCCTTCTTTATGAGACATAGAAAGAAATAAAACTACCATTTTATGCTGCAGACCACTTTATCTTGCAGGATTCTCACCAGAAACTTTTTGTTACACTACACTCACAAATATTGTATGAAGATAAGTAAAACGAATCGAGGATTTCATTTTTGAAAGAATATGAGAAATCCCCAACAGGACTGTCTCCTACGGTTCATGTAGCTGAGATATTACAGGAAGCATGATGTATCTAGGCCTACCACCCTCAGCGTGATTAAATATTTTTTTACTTTAAACATGAAGAACAAAGTACAGCAGCAGCCTGATGCATGAATCCTTCAAGATCAGATGAAACAATGCAGCATCAGTGGCATGTTTAACATTTCTACTACAGAAGAGAAAACACAGACATGCCAAATGATTTAATTATTATTAAGGATTTTTCCCCACCCTAATACAGGCTAAAAGACATTACATGGTCAGCAACAATACTAAGCTGTGCTGGTTAAACCATGCCATGCTGGGAACCACACCATTACAGCCTGAAGTTTTCATCCAAGGCAGCATGGATTCACACTTTTATGCTGTCTTCACCCAATTTTGGGCCCGAATGTTGCACCATCAGACATGGGAAAGTTTTCACAATCTACTATATTTGGGGAATCTGTGTGAACTGTAGCCTCTACATGACTGAATGTAATAAGCTGCTTCCTTGATTCATAGTTGTGTTAACAAGCTTTTCAACAGATTAACCTAATAAAGTGGCCGGTGACTGTACACAAGTACACAATCTATTGATTGTCCCCATAAAGACACTGAGGTCCAACCATGACATGTTCTCCTATGATCCAAGATACAAAGACATAGAGGTGAACATGGATCAATAGAAACTTTTGAAACTATTGAAGAGCCATGTAATACAACTACAGCAATTGATGCGGTGAAACACCATGCTTGTGGTCACATTTAATCAAGTCTTTGTCATCAGACCAGAGAAATGTTTTTTTTGTTTTTCCGAAATTTGGGAAAACAATCTAGTCTTTCTTTTTAGTGAGAAATTACTTTTGTTTGGCAAATCCTGATTGGTGAGGGCTTTCATCAACCCTCCATGGGGTTTATCCATCTCCCTAAGGTAACAGTGGAAATCCTTTAAAGTAACCATGAGTGTCCTTGTTATCCGTCAGATCAAAGTGCTTCATTATCCAGTCTTAAAGGAAGGTGTACTATGGACAAAAAACTGATGGAAGTTCTTTACTTCAGCATTGTGTAAACCTGTTTTTGCTTTGTTACTCTGATTCTTTGTAGATTTAACTAAACAAAAGAGCACTGGATCCAATCTAAAATTACTTCCAAGCTTGAGAAAATGGTAAACTTGGAAAGTTTCCCTGGAAACGAACATCTTTGTGTTTAGATATACCCATTGAAGCTGTGCTGGAACATTGAGAACATTGAAATAAAAGGAATAGCTTTAGGGGGTCATACGAGTCTCAAATTAATGGAAAAACTTCTTCTTCTTTTTTTCTGACCTCCAGTTTTTGTTTGGATTACATTAAAGGGATTTAAAGGCCAATCAAGGAACTTTGGAGATGCCAGCAAGACGATTTTGTTTCCTTTAGACAGAGCTAGGTGCAGTAATTCTTCTGCATCCAACCTTTACATTCAGCTCTGGGTTTACTTGTGATTTGATTGGGCTACAAAGTCACAAATCTGCAAGCTGGTATCAATTTCCAAAACGTTCCCATCAAACAGTGAATAAACGGAATACTTAAGAATAAGAACAAACATCTGTACCTGTCGACTGGAGAAGACAAACACGAGGGCAGCTCCAGCTGCCGTCAGACCCCAGGTGAACAGAGTCCCCAGCAGGGCCTGGGTCACAGGGCTGTAGCCTTCCAGCATGCTGCCACAACTGAAGAAAAAATAAATATTAGCAGAGGAAAAATTCTTTTTAATCTTCTAAGATTAACAATGGGAAAAGTAGGTGGATTATAAGTCCTAAAAAAATGACTAACAGTAAATGATGTCATGTTTTTTCAGTGTTTAACTGACTATAGTCACTCCAACAAGTGGACAGAAGAAAAGAAAATAGGATTAAAAGAACTGAGACTGACTCCTCTTAAATCAACAGAGGTCCTTAAACCTTTATATTACTTGTTGCACACACTCCTGCTTAGTTTGTTTTATCATCTGATGGAGCAAATAAACATCAAATCCTGTTTTCTCTGGGTTGGAATATCCTGGACTTGACTTAACCCACAGGGGCTGGTTTATTCTTGCTGTTATCCAACAAAATAATGACAAAATGCACACATATTGTGTAAAAAATTCAGTTTGTTTTCAGTACCGGATGTTTGGGGTTTTTTTATTCACATTATTCATTGGATATTAATTTTCTTTTAGCTCTCCCTGCCTCTAAATTGAGTGTACTTTGAATTGATTACACAGACCACTTCATCTTGAAATGGTTAAATGCTTAGGAGAAGCAACAGCTTCATTCATAAGTAGCCTATAATAGCAATGAAAGAACGAGTTGTGATATTAGCAAATTATGTATATCAAATTTGTGATAATTTATCATCACTATCAAATCACCTTTTCGTGTGTAAACAGCTTTGTTTCTGCAGAGTAGCCCCCACTAAGGCACACCCTTACATTCTCATGCAATCAAACATTTGCTTACTTTTTACCTGTGAAACTATGCAGGTGTTAAAACATATGTTTGTCATGTTGCCATAAAAAAGCCACATTAATAAGCATTATATTTTTTTAAAAGCATACAATGGGAATATTAACAATATAGTAGCAGCCGATGTGGAAAGCGCTTTTCTTATGTTGAATGACATCGACTGACAACTTCACTTTGCAGACGTTTATGCTGTAATAACAGTTTCAGTCGTGCGTTGCTATTTAGGCTGAATACAAAGCCTAACATTGCTTCATTAATGCTGAAACGTCTAGTATGACTTTCGAGCACATTCGTGAACCTACAATAATAAACTTTTACACAATGTCCATTGTACAGGTAGTTTGAATAAATGAGGTGCATCCGGCTAATTTTGAATTACTGCTCTTTGAGTCGTTATTTACGGTGACATTTCAATAAAATGCTGCCTGCGTTATTATGGAACAACGAGAATTAATTCGGCACTCTTTAATTTCTCTTTAGTTGACGTTATTATGCATTTTGACATATAGTTTCAGCTTTCAGGTCTACTTACTTTTCCAGAGGCTCCAGTCACTGCTGTGTATTTACTTCCTACTTCCCGGAACAACGTGTCTATGACAAAGTAAGCCCCGCCCCCTACGCGAAGCTTATTGGTCAATCTTTTGACAGAAGGAGAAGTGGCAAAAGTTTTCCACGGTAAAATAAAATAAAATAAAATAAATAAAATAAAATAAAATAAAACAAAATAAAATATTTATTCTTTTTTATCAAGTGATTCTAGGAGCAGATCTCTAAAGTTGGTCTTCATTGTGTCACATGCTTTGCTTACCTAATATTAGAGGAGATTAACATTAGCAGCCAAACTGTTATGATACAACATGCATAGTCCCACACACACTGTATAGCCCCTTTTTTACCTTTATTCTTGGTGTGATTGATTCAACAGGGCAACAGAAACATTCCTGATATTTTGCTCGTGTTGAGACCAAATTCTGACCCGCCCATCTGATTCTTGCAGCTGAAATGGATCAGGTAGCATTTCCTTCTGGTGAGTCTGTGTGAACTGTAGCCTCAGTTTCCTTTTCTTAGCTGACCAGAGTGACACCCCGTGTTTTCTTCTGCAGCTGATGCCTTCTACAGAGATGGTATTCTACATATCTTGGTTGAAAACAGTGGTTATCTGACTTCTTGCATGTCTATTGTATGTTAATTGGTTATTTGCTGTGGACAGAGCTAGTTTATGTTATAATTTTTTTTTTCTTCTTTCTTTATTTATTTACTTTTTGCCTGCCCATTGTTCAGCTATTGAATCTGGGCCCCCTTCTATAAGCTTTAAGGAGCTTCTTTGGGGAGACCCATTTCACACCTATAAATTTTTTTCGTAAAGATGGGTGTTAATAAACTTAACTAAACTAAACTAAATTAAAAACTAAATTTATTCACCAGCTCAATCAATGACATTTACTGTACATCTGCACTTTCTGTTTCTATTTCTATATTGTTAGGTGTGGGCGGTTGGTGAAGACCGTGGTTTGTATTTTAGGATGGGTGTGACCCCATCTGAACCAAGTGGAAATGGTTGGATTCCTGTTTCTGCCCAGTGGGGCAGCAATAAACAGATTACACCACAAAGGTCTGTATATTCTAACTGAATAAAAACACATAAATCACAGTTCACATGAGCTTCACATCTGACTTTTATCGATCTTTTAATGCCCTCTTTGTGTGTTTTAAAGGGATGAGGGTGAGTTTAGTGGCCAGCTGACTGAAGCTTCACAAGGCTCCGTGCTGAGCTGCACTGACTCAGACTCGGAGTTAGGTCCCACCGACCCGCCACGCAGCACTACTAGCACCCCAGCCTTGGAGGCAGAGGCTCCTTGTATCGTCCCCTTAGGTGGATCCGACACTCCTGCGCCTTCCCAGGAAATAAAAGACTCGCCGTCAGTCTCCCAGCCGGATGCCCCGAAAGCCTTCATCCCCACCAGTGACAGCTTCATCAACAGTCTGGTCTCAGACCGTGACAGAGCTCCCTCACCCCAAGCGTCCATCAAAGAGATACCACAAGAAGAGGACGAGGAGTTAACCCCCGCCCCGATCCTTCCGACCCCTCAGGCTGCAGGACATGACGTCCCCTGGATGAATGTGGACCTGGAGGGTCGAAGTGCAGAGGCAGCGGGCCGTTTGATGGGCGGCGGCGGCGGTGCGGCTGCCACTTACGCACTGGGGACTCTGGAAAGCTCCCAAGGCATTGGAGAAGAGGACGGGCCGGTGTGGGCTTGGATTTCTGGTGGAGGTTGTGATGTGGACGCAACTTCGCAGATCAGCTGGCTGAGTCCTACAGGTACACACACAAGGTGTTTGGGGTGCTTGCTGTATCCTCTCAGAATGATCAGGTCCATGTTAAATCGATAGTAAGAGCAGCCAACATCTTAGGGGAAAAGCATCCTAAGAAAACAAAATTTGTTTGTATCTGTATTAATTACAAGCTGTAATGCCTTCTCTCAGTGTCTTGTACATATTTAGTTGTTTGTACGTACAAAATACCTTTTCTGACATAGCTTGCAAAAAATATGCTGCTGATAGGAAGACAGGCCTCACAGAGAGTTACATTTATCCTTCTATGTTTGTCTGGAAACAGCAGATGGGGATCTTGAGTAGAATACTGTAAGGGAAAGAATTGATCAGTCTTTTTGGGCTGGGGATATACTATTAGCCTCTTATTGGTTCACTCAGGAAAAAGCATGGGACACGGATAAAGGAAGTGAAGCTGAAGTGGACCTGAACAGCTTGTTTGTCCAGCCCCCAAACAGGTTTTTACAGAACAGCCTTAAACAGACAGGAGATGAAACTGTGTTTTAGGAGATGCTACAGACTGCAGCATACAGACAATGTGCTTCTTAACATATAAGCACATTAATCTGATATAGGAAACATCCCAAAACGATGGAGTCAATGAGCATAATCCTGGTTCTGCTGTGCTCTACTTGTTATTCTTACGGTTGATTGTCTGACTTGAATGGTTGTATATCAGGCCCTCTCACCAGCTCCCTGTCAATGACTCCGGTCCAGTCAGCAGCCTGGAGCGAGCAGCCTCAGCAGCAGGAACACCAAGAGGAGATCAGCAAGAAGCCGCTGGAGAGAAGCAATGTAAGACTTCTGAATAAGAACTGACGCTATCTGTTCTCCCACCACAGTTCCTCTCCTTTCATGAGGTCTTTCCTTTCCAGTCAGTGTGGGTGCGTAAAGGTGCTCTGCGCTGGTGGAGAGACTGGAAGCCCCACCGCTGGGTGGATGTGGGTGTTGCTCTTGAGCAATCCACCAAGTCTGACGGCAGGAAGGACAGCATCTT
>JBBBVT010000023.1:18070182-18088069 GCA_037177035.1 Craterocephalus eyresii | reverse complement strand
TTCGAAATAGGGGTGTTTCCATTACAGGATTTCTTTTTCGATATTTAGGTTTTGCGCAAATCTAGGGGTCATGGAAACGCACCTAATGTGGAGAGTTTCCAAGGTCTATGTCATCTAGTTCACTGGTTTCCAAACATTTTGATCCATGACCCCCAAGATGACATCATATGGTGTTTATGACCCTCCCTTCCGCTATGACAATCACTAATTATATATCAGATGGGTCATCCTGCAGGATCTTCTAAATATAAAGGATCCTTTCTATTTAAGCTTGAAAACAGTCTTCATAAATAAGGAAGATTTTTATGGATTTATGCATCAGTGAGTGAAAGAATTAAGGTGTAAATTTTACTTTTATCTCTTTGTTAGTGGTTTAATTTTGACAGCCATGATAAGAAAAAATCCCAATGTATTTGATAAATATTGGTTATATAGTTTTCACAATTATCTACTGACCCCCTGAAATAATCTTGCAACCCACATGTGGGTCCTGACCCACAGTTTAGGAACCACTGCTCTAGTTAGAGACTGCATTTGTTGTTCTGGTTCAAATGCTCAGCAGCCTCCTGTCCTGAGGGATCGTCTTAACAGTTTAAGTTTAAGGTGGGTCTGCTCCCATACCTGCTGATGTAGGCTGGCTTTTAGTGAGTTTTCAGCCCTTTCCCACTGCAGCGCCTTCCTGTTGGAAAAGGTTCCCACACCAAGAAGGTGGAGGTCAGCATGACTTCAACTCCACAGCTTTTAAAGGATGCTTTGGGAGCTCAGACTATTTCCATGTTTCCAAGGACGTAGTTTTGGTCAAAGAATTGATTGATTTGAGTTGTAAATGGGATCTTAAAATCATGGGTGTAGAGTTAGGTAGGGATGGATGTTCCTACTAATAACCAGCAATTCCTGTTATCCCCATCATTTTCACATTTTCTGTGGTCTCTATCTGCAGTCCCACCTTACAACCCATTTCATTTATGATTGTCAGTGATTGCGCTTGATCTTTTTCACAATAATCTTCTGCTTGTTCAGATGGGCGATCCACTCAATTGCATGATACTAAAAATAAACTTCTATCATAAGTGCAACAAAACACTTGAGCCTTTTTATGGGCCACTCGACCAATGTCAAAATCAAACCTTAGCCTTTGCTTAAAATCATGTCATTGATTTTTTTCTTTTTCATGGGTTTGTTTTTTTTACTCTAGCCGTGACCAGAGAGGATTTATACCAGCACTTTGTATATTTTAATGTTATATTAGGGTATATACTTGCCTTTACACTCTTGAATGTCAACATTCAATGCAAACATGTCTATACACATTTGCATTAAATGTTGACATTAAAGAGTATAAAGGCCCATTTATGCTCCCTGACGGGCGAAAATGTGGACGTCCGTGCCAAACGTCTTGTCTTTATACTTCCCTGCGTCGATTATGTTGCTACGGCTAACCTCCGCTAAGCGGCAGTGCTGAGTTCATTGTTAACTTCGCAGTACGATGGTTGGCGGCACTTATGCGAGGCTATAAAGTTGTTTCTAACCACCAACACACCCTGAACACTTGTTGAGCCTTATTTCAAAAGCTTGTGCAACTTCTGTTTTTTTTTTCCTGTATTCATTCTTCTTCTATGGTTTTCCTCTTCCTATTTATCATCTTCTTCTTCTTCCCTGGATTGTTTATGCTTCTATGTTCTCAACACTGACACCACAGTTTCCGGCAGTACTCCATCTTCTGCATCGTATGACGGTCGGAGGCTGAAAATGCACCACACAATTGATGCAGAAGACAGACAAAACTTTCCGTGCATCTGCGTATCAGTAAGCTGCGTCGAGCACAAATGGGCCTTAAAAGAAATGGAAATTCAGGACAAATCCAAAGCTAATCACAGATTTAAGACACATCCAATGAAAGAAGAGAACAAAATGTCTTCTGTTCAATAAGACTTCAACCCCTTAGTTTTTTTTATCCAAATTGCCCCCAACCCTCCCTGTTATCTTCAGATTTATGCAATGTTCAGGGTTAATAATATCACTCCAAGGAATTATCATTCTGTTCAAGTTTCTTGTCCTGCAGCATAATACCAGTGAAATTTGCAATGAAAAAAATCAGGTTCAGACCAGCTTTGCTTGATGAGCAGAGTGTTGGAGCTCGTCATGGATGGATGAACGGCTATTTATGCAGCATCAGTTTGCTATAAAAGTCCCTTCATGGCACTTTACAGAGAAAATAAATGAATCCAAAATAAATTGTTCGATAGAATCCACTTTAATCCAATTACAAACCAATTTAGGACAGGTTTTTTATGATAGTTTTCTCATCATGCTGATTCATAAATAGTGTGTTAGCCAGGAAAACAGCCTGCAATGAATATTGATTTCAGTTCAGAGGTAAAAATACAAAAACATAATTATCCCCAACAATTTTGGAGTGTGTTGTTGTATCAAGTAAATACACTTCCATGGTTTTGTGAAATTGCCAGTGCTTCTTAAAGGAGCCACCTGATATTTTAATTAAAAATGGTTTCTCCATGGTATATTATATGGTAAAATTCGGAAGTTGGTCTTACCCCTTTTAAGTCCATAAAAATCAATGGCACATTGATTGCGCACAAGTACGAGTCCAGGACATTTAAGTTAGTGATAGCGGCTAATTCTTAGCTTTGGCGTTACGCTCTCTTTCTCTACCAATGGAGTTAACTTCCGGATTTCCTAGGGGAACGTTCTTACTGGCTAATTGGAATCCGGAAGGTATGGAAGTTAACGACATTGGCAGAGAGAGCGTCACGCAAAAGCTAAGAATTAGCCGCTATCACTAACGAAAATGGCCTGGATATATTCGCAATCAATGAGTCATTCATTTTTATGGACTTACTCCTTTTACTACATAATATACCGTGTAGAAACCATTTTTCTTTGTGGGATTAAAATAATATCAGGTAGAGCTCCTTTAAGTCTTCTTCCTTGTGTTAGTAGTGGTGTCTCTGTGCTTGGGCAGCTTCAACCATTTACACACAGCTAAAGTCCATCCAGTAATGTAGCTTTGCAATATATCTACTCAATCTCAGCTTCACTGAGCCATTTCATTGTGTCAGCCGGTATGGTAATAAAGACAAACTGGCTAATTGTGAATTCTCAGTCACCGGTCCTCAGATCCTCCAGGCTTAGAGTTGAACATCTCTGGGTTTTGAAGAAGGGAAGACTTTCTTTCTTGTATGTAAATTCTCCTTTACGAGATTGTTCTTGTTTTGTAGTTCAAACAAATTGACAAACAAACAAATTGCAATACATCATCATTTCTGATGAGAGACAAGATGGGGATTTAAACGCAAATCTCATGGGAGCGGTTGGCTAAGATTAAACAGTGGGTCCTGAATTTGGTAGATGATGAAGAGTACAATTGAGGTTTATAAAAAAAATTAAGGCAGGAAAATCATACACATGGAAGATTTTAAATTGCAGCAAAGAAAGAAGAAAAAGAGCTGGACTTTGTGCGCTTTGACAAATGGGGCAAAGTCCTTGTAGACAATGGGCACAAATCTGGAACTTCAGGGTTGAGACGACACACCTGTAAGACAGATGTCATTTTTTCATTTTCATTTTCTTAATTCTTGTGTGTTCTGGGCCATTGTACAGTATAATTGTACATGTCTGATTGTTTTTTTAAGATGCCCCAGGGTTTTCAGCTATTTATAAGCTCTTGTTTAATGTAACATTTACACATAGACAGTAGATTACACTATTAAAAGGTGCGTAGAAACTTAGAAATATATACATATGGGTTTTGAGGGGGAGGGCAGGGGTGACTGAGAAAAGATGCAGTTGCGGGCGGTAATGCTCAGAATTTTACCGGGAGTGGGCAGGAGTAGGGTTGAAAACAGAAGCCCGTGCAGAGCTGTAAAGTAGTGCACCTGTAGAGTCTCTGCACCTGAGGTCAATGTATCCACAAAGATCTGGAGGAATTTGGCCACTAATGGACACCATCAAGAGCAGTTGGAGTTAGAAGTCATTGCTACGAGGTGCCACGTGGGACAAATTGCATTTCTAAATGTTACACACCATGAAAGCATGCATATTCTACTACGACCACTTTCATATACAGAATAAATCAAATCTCACATGCACAAACAACCCACCTCTGGCCCTAAAAACAGCTTCTGTATTCATCATCCAGGCCAATAACTGACATCTGCACCACTTCTGGCCCACATAACATTCGCCAGTCCAGTAAAGTTCATGCAGTCTATCTCAACTGATTAAAACTTGTCTTCCTTTTAATCAAACAGATGAGAAAAGTTTTTCTATTACCATGGCATGTTTTAACTACATCTGTAGTCTTCTACAGAAGTGTCACATAATTTTACTGTGACGTGTTTTCTCAGCTGTCAACTCATGTGTTTTTTTGGCGACCTTGAGAAAATAAATGAATGAATAAATAAATAAATAGACAAATAAATCTTGAAAAATTGAATAAAAAGGGCATATTCTAAAAGTAATTATTAATTCATTGTTAAAATTAATTATTTAAAGTGACAGTGTGAACTTATTTAGCTTTTATGTTGGCTTTATTTGCAAAAATCAAGTATGTAGCCTTCAGTGGAAAAGCTCCATTGCTACATGGCAGCATGTGATTTTCCTCTTGTAGCACTTACAGGTTCAGTTACCCTTTTTGACAGCCTCTAATTAAATCTATATTTCACAATAATACTGCCCCATTTAAAACTTTCATGGTTATATTATAAATCTGTTTCATTTATCTAAAGTATATTTATTTAAAAATGTCATATTTCATTATTTAATTATGAATCTTTTGGGCATCCATACCCCCTCTCTCTAATCATTTGCTCCAAAAGCTCTTGAGCAGGTAATTGGGCTTACTTCCCTCTTTTACATCCACCGTCCTGCAAAGAAGACATCAAGAGGCGAGTACTGCCATTTCTTTGCTGAGCATAAACTTTACAATGGGGAAAACTGAAAAAAGGTAGAAATACGTATGCTTGTAAAACTCTGCAACTACTAACTGAAGTTTTCATTTACATAGGCAGGATGGCCAGCCCCCCTCTGCAAACAAACAAACAAACATGTCCACCTTGTTCAACACTTCATTAAAACCATCATTTAATCTGTGTGTCCATTTAATCAACTCTACTAATCATCCAATGATTCATCCTTAAAAACAGTTCAGCAACATGAAGACGGAAGCACACGTCTCGTCATCGAATTAGAACTTGTAGAATGTGTGTGAGGCGTCCATCACTTTGTTGACTCCATGCCATGAAGAATTAAAGCGGTAGTGAAGAAAAATGGTGGTCGGATATGTTTTATGGTTGAATAAGAAATATTTCACTTCATACAATACAGCAACTTATTTATGATAGAATAGCCCAATTTTAATCACACCATCTTTTTTCCTGTCAGCCTCAATCTCCATCCAGCCTTACTTTAGTAATAAACTAACTGTAATAAATCTGTTTATACCTACAGTAACTGAGCCAGTGTCTTTTGGTCTCACTTTTAGTTTAAGTTCAGTGGATCTGCTTGGAGAGTGATGGTGAAATGTTAGAAAGCCTCCTCTCTGAGTTTGGCCTTAGTTTTTAAGCACTTCAAACTCTTACTTTCAAACTATAAAAGGACTTGAACAAAGAGATACAAAAAAAAATTCAACAGATCCCACATTACTAAAAAGGATGAAGAGAGACTATAAGGAGAAATAAAACTGCAAAAATATAAAAAAAATTGCTAAGATGTCAATTTCCATGACAACAGAGATACTAAGTCATATCAGAAGATGCAACAGTAGATAGATACAGATAACAGCAGACAATCAGAAAATGACTACAGTGTGGGGGAGGGGGCTTTTTCCGTCACCCTGCTCTGACCTGACAAGGTGTGACTCTGAAGATCCTCGATGTCAAACCGTAAAGTACTAAAGTGGGGAAATCATTTAAACATTTATGTGAGTCAAAGAAGAAAATGTCCACAAAGCATACCCAGCATGAATGATTAAAAGCGACACCGTAATTTCTACGTCGGCCGTAGGCATTTTCTCCTGAGAGGTGATGCTGGCCATTCTGCGGTCGTTGCTGTCGCCGTGGATGGAGGAGACCCGATCACTCATGTAGAAAAGTATCCAGAGAAAGGCTGGAAACTCTTTTGAGGTCTAGAATGTTTTTGTTTGAGCTGCGATCCGTTTGACGCGCAGCACCTTTGTATTCGCCCTTGGCTTTGGTTGTTATCACATGACACTTGTTTGTGTGATATAATGTGCTGTAGCAAAAGTCAAGGTGTTTAGCGGATAAATCATGCCACAAAGAATTGTTTATATTCGCCCGACAGAGTTTTGCAACGAGTCTGGTGTCAAGGTTCTGCTTTTTTTTGGGAAGGCACAGATTCTATCAGCCACTTGGAAATGTGTTTCTGTTCTCGGAGCCATGAAACATATGTAAGGGCAAGCCGATAGTTCCCAGCAGGATTACTGCTGAGCTGCACAGGGAATGCTTTTACACTTTTCTCTTGCTCGTTTACTTTTTCCCACTAACACCTTGTCCAAAAAGTGAAAAAACAGTTCATGGCACATTCAAAAAAAGTAAAAGCTGTAGTCCTGCATCACTGTCCTTGATATGTGTCCTTGATTTAGCAGAACTTGCAGCCCAGTGTGCATGATCAAGATTAAATGCAGCTTTTAGACGACACTGTTTGCAGCTGGATGCAGGAAACAGGTGGATTCTCTGATCTGCGTAGTAAGGATTCAAACAGGAAAGTGAGTGTCTCTGATCTTAGTTTTTGACCCTTAGGCCTCATCATAAACTTCAAACTAGGTACCGTGTTCACCTGTGTGTCTAAGTACAAGTACGCACTAGCTAAAGCCAAGTAAAAAGATGTTGACTCATGGCATTCAAAGCTGTGTGTGTCTATGCATGCTTAGAGGAAACAGAGAATCATTTTGTTTCTTGAAGAAAAGGCAATTCATTCAATAAAATTGCAGCCTTTATGACTATCCTTCTCTTTTAAACTCAGTGTTTTTGCAAAGTATTCAGCAGTTGGTAGAAAGGAGACGTCAGTTTGTAAAATTAACTATCGTAGTAACTACTGCTTAAGAAAAATCTGTGACATTTTGAGCAAAATGATTAATCAGATATAAAGTTATGGTTTCCAGCAGTCTGATAACCTGCAGGAAAGAATCCAGTGTTTCCATCACTGAAGATGCAAAAAGTGAAGAAGGGCAGGGCCCAACTCAGAATCTGTGTCTACAGTACGTAACCTTTAGGAGCAGAAATCTGAGCACATCCAAAGCTGAGACCGTGCTTCACATTCAAACGAAGGTGGAGTGGCTTTCGGAGTCTTGTTCATGAGTGAGATTAGAGTGAGAGCGGAGCTGGAGGCTGACAGGTGGATCAGTGTGGGATCAAAAGGGATGCCAGGACTACATCAGTCTGTTATGGTGACAAAGAAGCTGAGCCAGAATGTCGCAGGGAAGACTCAGGACACGTTGGAGGGACCAAGTCCATCGGCCGGCCTGGGTAAACATCAGGATCTTTCAACAACGCATGGAAAACACAATGCTGCTGATTTCATGCCGTCTGCAGACTGAAGAGGAGGAAGCATCCGGCTTATCAGTGGACTGCTGGATGGGGCTGCGTTAGTACCTATTGTGTGGACAGCTTTCACATCTGTAAAAATATAGAGCAACATCTGCTCCCATCCAGAATGATTTCAGAAAGACAGCATGGCTTCACAGGAGAACCGGCCAATAGAAAACATTTGGAACATCATGACACCAAAAATCCAGCAGCATATCTAGAATCCTGCATCAGACCAGAATGGGACAACATTAATCTCCAGAAACTCCAGCAACTGATCTCCTCACTTCTAAATCATTTACAGATGCTTGTTAAAAGAACAGGGGGAGCTACACCGTGGTAAAAAATCATCCTGGAACAACTTTTTACACATATGCAGCTGCCATTTTCCACCAAAAAGCAAAAATCTCAGTTTCAGCGAATGATGTGTTCTTGATGTTCTTGGGGAATAAAATATGGATTGATGAGTTTTTCAAATGATTTCAAACTCTTTATCCTAATTTTACACTGTCCCAATTTACTGGGGATTGGGGATATATGACAGAAAGAAATTACACAAATAAGCACTAACTCTTTTGTGATTTTACCAAAGGATGGAAAATGTGGAATTCTGGAGAAAAGCAGCACACCTTGATCCTTTTGTGTCAGAGTTATTCAACCTCCAACCACATTACCTGGGTGTGTTGCTCTAGTTTTATCAGCTTAAAGATGTACGATTCCATAAATTTACATGTATTATAAAATGCCAGTGGACACGAATCAAATTACTGTTTCTATGACTACCGGATAGTTTCGTCCGAGTCTGAAATGGCCAAATCCACATGTATGACGTGTATTATTGGAGATACAATGCTGGGGTTTATTGTTATCATGTATCAAAGTCACACGGCCATATAAAAATATGACCAACTGATGCGACAGACCAGCAGCTCTTGTCTTTTCTTTCTTTTCTTGTTTTATCAATAGAGTCTGGTGGCTTTGAAGAGAACATAGATAGATAAAACAGCTTCACTTCCCCACGGGCAAGAGCTTTCTGATATCAAGATAAAGAAGGGGAAAAAGCCTCGAATGTAGCATACACTTCAACGGAAATAAATATTTGAGGAGCCTTGGAAAAAAAGAAAAAGCACTTGTCAGTTGGGAGCTCTGTTGTTTTCAGTGTCACATCTACTGTAACTTTAGCACACAATGCAATATGATGTCCAGTAGTCAGTGCTATGATGAAGTTAAATGGTCAAAAATGAGATTACTGATGTTGGTGATCTGTATTGATAGTGCTTCCTGCTACACCCCAATATGTCACCTGGTCATGGTCATCCATATAGATGTAGATAGCCTGGTGTCACATCCATGAGGATCCCCACCGCTGGACGCTATCCAACTCGAAGGTAGCGACTGATCTGATAACTAAACCTATTTTCATGACCATCAAAATCTGAAACTGGGAGATATCAGATAACTGCAATAACTGATCTGACAATTTGATATTTGAAAAACCCTATTTTACGTTTTCTATGAGGTAACGAAGCGTGTGTAGTGACCACGATCTTAGGGATAGTTGCTAATGTGGGAGCTAATAAGTTTCTAAAGATCACTAGATTGGAGTGGGTCTTGTCTTTTGAACAGAAAACACGGAAAAGACAGAAGCAACGCAGTTTTTTTGCACATGCTCACATATAATGAATTGAAACAAATCAGATTCATCTTCATGCATGAAGTGATCTGAGTTAAAGTGTTTTGATCTGATTGGTCACAATCTTAGGGATAAATGCTAATGTAGGAGCTAATAAGTTTCCAAAGATCACTAGATTGAAGTGTGTTTTGTCTTTTCAGCATCAAACATGGAAAAGACAGAAGAAATGCAGTTTTTTTGCACATGCTTAGATATGAAATGGAATAAATCAGATTTATGGGTCTTCATGCATGAAGTGATCTGAGTGTAAGTGTCTTAATCTGATTTCTCATAATCACAGAACATCTGAGACAGCTTTTCTCATTTAAACTTTTTTTGTTTCTGCGCATAAATATAAAAAATAAAATGTTTGCTGTATGATGGAGTCATTTGGTGATAGCGTGTCCAATTCATAGTGAAAACATCCTGATCTCAAAGCACATCCCAGCAGAGATTTCATTGATGGGGATTAGTGTTTTGACTGAACTTCTCATCTTTTCTTATCAAGCATCCCTCTCTTATCTTCAGTCCTCCCCACCCAAATGGTTTTGGACATAAATAGGACGATTAATCTTTGATAAGACAGCTGGTCGTAATAATAGCTGTACTTTGGTGTTCCTATGCCGAGATAACTGCAGGACATTTTCCCATGGAGCTCTCTCCTGAGAGAGGTCATGGAAGATAGCCGCCATCTGCGCTTGCTTGAAAACTTTCCCTTTAAATAAAGACGGAAGAGCGACTTTTGGATTTGATTTTGGATCCGAGTGTAATTGCCACTGGCTGACAAGTGTGTGTGTGACGCTGTGATCTGCACGTGCAGGCCCTGGATGACACTTGAAGTAATTTTGGTGGAAAATGATGAATGTGAGGAGACTCTCTAGTTTGCAGCAGCATCCCATTCTGGAGCTGATTTCCTTTTTGTTTTTTTGTTTTTTCATTCAGGATGCAGCAACAAACAACATTTTCAGATGTGAGGATGGAGGGAAACACTTTGGCCCTTGAAGTCAAGGTATGTGATGCATGCATAGAGAGAAGGTCGTTTTTTTTTTAAAGATTTCGATGGAGAGCAGAAGGAACCAAAAAAGACAAAGAGTGAACTCATGACTCTATATAAAAAATGAAAGTGACCAACAGCAATACACAAAAATTGACGTGTTCAGTGTTTCTATTAATCTGTCGCTCAGACCATCCTCAGCACACACCCCCCTCCCCCCTCCCCCCGCTCTCTCCCTCTATTTCTCCTCGACGCAGCCACGAGTCCTACCGCGCAGTGTGACTCGTCGCGGAGGACCCGGCTCCAAGACCTCCTTTGGAAACAGCGCACGCTCAGAGCGCACGGCTGCTTTTCGCTCCTCCGTGTTCTTTCTGTTTTAGTTTCAGTCGGCCAGCTCGGGATATTTCTTGGAGTTAAAAAAAAAAGACCTGAGAGGTGTAGTGTGAACGGCAGCGCTGTCAAAGGCTGCTGAACCCTGGCGCCGTGCGTAATTATGTGGTAGCAGGTGGATGGGGAGGCAGGGGAGGATGCAGCTTTCCGGCGGGTCGGCGCCGCTTCTGGGCGGCTGGACTCCCTGTTCTTTGCTGCATGACACGATGCACTCATGGACGAGATTTGCGAGTGAAGTTCTCTGTTTAAATGTAAGTGACAACATTAGGTAGAGAGAGAAATGTTTGTCTTTTTTCTGATTGCGCTCTCCGAAGATTTTGCTCTCTTTGGCATTCCTGTGTGGACTCTGACTTGTGCGCACTCTGCTTTTCTCTGAAATTAGTGAACTTTTTTTTTTCTTTTTATTGGAAACATGCATGATTATCAAAAACTGGTGTAAAAAAATCTGTGCTTTTAAATTGCTTTGGGCGCCGAGATTATTTGAAGAAAATGAACTAAATAAAACTGTAACAGAAACCCTAAATGTGCCATTTTGCTATATCTTAAGCTGCGTTGTGATGTTGACAAAGTGGCATTTTGTTTGGCTAAATTGAGATCTTTGGAAAAGCATCACATGAATATTTCTCTGTTAAAGTCAAAGATTTCACGGACAAAAACAGCTACAGGGTGGGATGTCAGCCTTCTCAAGGAGAAGATATTAGTTTGTTCACTTGGATCAGTTTTCTGCTTTGGCATCATTCAAAGTGTCCCATTCAGCTGGAAATGAAGCGCATACACAGTCTGCAGGTTAGGTGTGAGGCTGTTCAAAGCTGAGCTGCTTGCTTCTCTGGCATCATTTCACTCCACACAGCCACACACAGCCGAGGTGCAGAAAAAAATCCTTATAAATCCTTTTCTGATTCTTTCAAGCATCATTTTCTGTTGTAAAAACTCTGACAAATGTTGATTTTGTTTACTTTTTCCACCAGTCTGAGCAAAAACTCTACATAATATTGATTATATCAAATTACTAAACCTGCAAGAAGCCATTCAATGCATGGATTCTGTAGCACTGATGGTGCCAGGGGTTCAGCAGCCCTGCTCTTGTTTCCAACGGTAACCACAGAGGTCGCTAAATCAGCAAGTGAATCAGATTTTACTCCCTTTTTTCCTTAAATTTCTTTAAATCAGGATTACATTTATGCTTTTCAGTTTTGCTCTGAATCTTGACTTTTGTGAAGATAAACCTCATGAAGCGATATGTGATAGCACTTATTAAAAGGATAAAGGGGGCAACGTGGAGCAATGCAGGATGAAAATCTTAAAACTTCCATCGTTTTTTGGACAGTTTGTGGTCAGCTTGAGCGCACCGAGATAAAAAAAATGGTTGAAAATTTCATAAAAGCCCTGTGGTTTTATCCTTGAATTCCTTTGGATCTATGGATGACTTAGTTTATCCTTCAGGGTATCCCTTGTAGCTCCAGTTATTTGTAATCTGTGTCTGTTGTTGATCTCTATACATTTGCAGAATTAATTGACGAACAGTAAAATCCTTATATTGGGATTTTGTTTTTCTTGTTTAGACTGTTTAGTCCTGACATAAATGGCCATACCTCTCGTTAGCTCAAAGTGGGTTTTCCCTGCATTTGTTTCATGATACTGAGGTAAATGAAATCTGTCCCCGTCACTGCAGGGGAAGAGTGAGCGATCCGGCTGCTGTGTCAGTGCTGTTTGTCCCGGAGATCAATTGAATAAACATTGGTCTTCGATGGCAAGGTGCCCTTATCGTTCTCTTGCTCAGTTTTGCCTTTTTGAATGTATGCATTGGTGGAGGATACACGCACACAGACAAACACACACACAGAGGAGACCTGGAACACTGGGCTTAAAGGATTTATGGTCTGGTGACCTTAATACACGTAAAAGACCAATAAAACCAAGTTTACATTTGTACAATGCAACAAAAGGAAAGTTGTTTGTATATTCATGCTTATGTAGTTTTTTTGTGCACTGGTGCATTTTTTGCTTTTCCTCTTTAACAAACATCAGAGCTCTGGTTTGCCTCTCACCTACTTCCCTCCCTTATGTCCCCCCACCATCACCACCGTGTATTTCAAGATGACAAATATTTCCCAGTTATTTTTACTCAGCTGCATCTTTAGACTCACTCATCTCCATGCGTCTGTCCACAAAAACACACCACAAGACGAGGCATAGAGAGGAGATTTTTAAATGCATGACTATAGTTACGTAAAGGCACTTTGCACCTGTTGCTATTGGATATGCACAGACCGTTATTACTGCTCAGTAAACATTGTCGTCGTTCTTCAGGCGAACTTACTATGTCTTGTTTCCTTCTCTCCATAGATCTGTCTTGCGATTTTACTGTCTCTCTACAGCTGGAATGTGATAATTGTGGCTCCTAGTATATGAAAATCCCTGGTCATCCCAATCCCCAGAGCCCCAGACCACTAGATTTCTAAGCCTCAATTCCCTGTTATCTTAGAAAAACCCCTCAGAAGCCTCCTTCAGAACCTCATTTCCACAGCCTTGTATGTAAAATCAAAATTTAAGTCAATCCATTAATGCCAACTATTGCCACCACTCCCTTGTAATTACTACTTTACTTCCCACTCTCCTCATTTTTAGACTCTTGATTGCTGAAAGTCCGCTCAAAAGTCATGGCCTTGGATCAGTGGTCATTCCTCCCGCCCTCCCCCAATGTCTCTATCCCTGCACCCCTGCTGTACGACTCCTACAACCAAGACAATGAATCGTACCTGGATTATAACCTCTCAGGGACCAGCGAGCCTCACCAGGACAGGACCAGCTCAGTGGTCATTACCCTCATCTACTTCATGGTGTGCGCTGTGGGATTATGTGGCAACACCCTGGTCATCTATGTGATCCTGCGCTACGCCAAAATGAAGACAGTGACCAACATCTACATCCTGAACCTGGCAGTGGCAGATGTCCTGTGCATGATGAGCCTGCCGTTCATCGCTCTGCAGCTGGCGCTGGTCCACTGGCCCTTTGGAGAGGCTTTCTGCAGGGTGGTCATGTCTGTAGGTGGGTGTGGAGCAGACGGCTAGTGATTCATTGTAGAGAGCAGCTATTTCTGATTGAAGCACATCTTTACTTTTCAGATGTTAACCTCTTTGCCACAGGGGGACAATATCATTTTATGCCGGTTTGAAAAATGACTCATTTCATTTATTTTAACATACCAAGTACATGCCAAACAAACCCGCAGGGTAGTGTTCATTTGGAGAGTGGGAATGGGATTGTTGCTAGACCCTTGTCTGGGATACAAGGATCTTTTTCCAGTGCAAGACTTGAACAAATTTCCCAAGGTTTTCTTACTCATTTTGTCAAGTTTGGGTTGAACACATCAACAGTACTTTGTCAGACAGAACTGAATAAAGATTGTGTTTTGTCAGAGAAATACAACCTTTCACAATTCAGACACAGTTTAACTCTGGGCTGAGGTGAGAGTGACATTGAACTCTAAAAAACATTTATTTTAACAAATATATGTGGCTGAGAAAATGCCACTATCTGATTATGTGCACATTTTATCCAAATAAAAGCAAGAAAAAAAATTTGAACTAAAGATTTGAAAGTTTAGACATTGCAAATTTTGTTATAAAACTTTCTCATGGTTACAGAATGGTGAGATTAATTCTTGAGAAGCATCAAGAAGTTTTTTTATGGAGGTAATTGACACTTTTTTAGTTGCTGTAAAGTCTCTTTTATGCTAAATTTAAAAATGCATACAAATGGCGCTTCTTGTCAGTCGTCCTGACACATATCCAGATGTAGCAAATGGGCAGTACAACTACCACAGGGGCAGTGTTGCACACATTAGCTCACATGCAACCACAGAACACAACTATCTTTCTTTTTATGTCTCTGAGAGTGTGCATCATCCTGATCACTTCCACTGTCCCCATGTTCGCGATTGTACATTTCTAATGAAATTGACAGGACGCTACACTGTCTTCTAGTTGATATATTGCCAGAAACCATGGCAACACAAATGGCACATGGAAGTAGGGGTGTGCAGACGAATCCATTTACATACCAAAAAGAGAGCATAAATTTACCTTTAGCACTACCAACTGCCTAGCCTCACCCAAATAAGGAAACCATGATTATTTAATTCCCCAATTAATCGCGGTATTAAACACCTCAATAAATTAACTGTAAAGATTCCCTGATATTGTCACTTTACACGAAGGATCTTGTCTGAACTGTAACGGCAGATCAAGTCAGCTTGCACAATGTTGGTTTTTGGTGGACTTAGCTCACCATTTTGACAATGTTTGAGTTGATGCAAAGTAGACCAAAGACTTGTAAGGCTTGTATTTTAGAGATTAATTTTGACAACCCTAATTAAAACTTCAAGATCTACAAGGAGTGTTTGTGATTTTACACATTGGTAGTGTTCAGAAATACTCAACAAATAATAATCGCTAAATAATTATGATTATTTTGTTGACAATAACCATACCAAGAAATCTGTAATCGTGACATCTCTAGAGCTAGGTGCATGGAAACATGAAGAAACATGTATTTCTGTTGATTTAACTCAGACATACCACACAAGTGGACAGAAACCCATAATGGCTGGGTTTCCCAGAAAAGAACGTTCTTATGATTTAATAATGATCTTGAGAAGATCTTACCAAAGAAGGAGCACTAAGTTATGACTGTTTCCCAGATGGCTTCTTAGTGGCGTTCTTTAGGTCCTTCTAAAGAACTCGCTCTAAGATCTTCTTTACAGAAGCAATCGAGATCAACCAACCGGTGATTCAGCCCAGACGGCAGCCATAGTGCTGATATTCCAACTAAAACGTTGCTACTGGTCTGGCCAAGCTGTATTTAACAGCTGCTTTAAATCAGCAAATAGTGCAAGTAATCCATAAAACACCCCCTGGGAACGTATTCATATAGAGTGGCGGATGGAGATTAGCTTAATCTTTTGGCAGCTGTACATGTTGAATATGCGGTTAAATTATAAATGCCATGATTGTGCAGACTTTTGTGGTGTCACTTGTTTGTCTCTCTGTGGTTCGTATTCCGTCTGATATCGATGCACTTGTGCGCCAGCATTGAGCCTCAAAGAGCCGTCCTGAAACATCTAGCTTCCATATTTAGGACGCGTCTATTGTTATACTGAATGTTCGACAGCAATACGCATGTTTACCAAAATATAATTTTTTTTTCACCATTTAACTAATACAAGCCCTAAATATTGAACAGATCAATATATACATATTCATATTACGCTGTTTCACAATTCCAAATTTTGCATAATTCTCTCACTTTCCTCATCATGGCTGGTGCAATGGCTCATTAAGAAGACCTGAAAGACTGGGTCTTCTTACAGATCTTTCCTTGATAAGATCTTCTTAACGCGAAATGCGTTTTTCTCAAGAAGACGCTGAAAGAATATTTGTTAGAAGACCTTAGCGCTAAGATCTTCTTAACTGAATCTGGGAAACCTGGCCATTGTCAGTTCCTATACAAAATAAAAATGACTTATTTTGGCTAGGGCCTACAAGTTGTAAGTCTTGAGCTCCTGCTGAAAGATCTTGATCAACCTTTTAGTATTTTATTTAACACTTAATGCAGTGTGATTAGAACGGTATATGCTAGCTTGGACAGCTAGGTGTGATCAGCAGAAAGGCTGGAAAGATGGAAAATACCTACTTTGGTTCTGTCACAAGACTGAATTGTAATTCAGAGCATAGTAGCTAGCACACTAAATAGCTTATTCTGACTCTACAAAAAACCTCTACTAAGATCTGCATTTTCACACAATATGTACAAATGACATGAAACCATGTGTTCAATGACTTTTCGAATTGCAGCGCTTTATTAAAGCTGTGACTCGTTGCAGATTCTGTTGTTTCTTTAACTCAATGTCTATGTCTAAATGCTACTAATTTAAGAGTTAGATATGACTAACCCTGTGACAAATAACCACAGCTGACCTTCCTTTTCTCTTCACCCCTGTGCTTTCTCTCCTCTACCTCATCCCAGACTCTCTTAATCAGTTCACCAGCATCTTCTGCCTCATGGTGATGAGCATCGATCGATACCTGGCTGTTGTCCATCCCATTAGGTCCACAAAGTGGCGGAAGCCCCGTGTTGCCAAACTAATTAACTTCACTGTATGGGGTGTTTCACTGTTAGTCATCCTACCAACTATGATCTTCAGCGGCCTGGATAAGGTGCCAGTGTGTGGGATAGTGTGGCCCGAGCCCCAGGAGGTCTACTACACAGCCTTCATATTCTACACCTTCTTTGTTGGGTTCTTCATGCCGTTGGCAGTCATATGTCTCTGCTACCTGCTCATTATAGTCAAGGTAAGGCCCTGCCACCGGATGACCATAATTAACTTTCTTTCTTCCACTTTCTTTCCCTGTTCTTAACTTGTTTTTTAAAAAATTCAATCCCAATTCCAAAAGTTGGACTGTAGTGTAAAATGTTAAGACAATGCAATGATTTTCGGATTTCATGAACTAACCTTTTGTTTGCAATTGAGCATTGAAATTCTATTAAATGTTCAAAATCAGAAATTTAACAAATTCTTGACAAATATGAAAGCATCTTCAATTTTGATAAGAATAAAATGGGACAGATGCAAAAATGGAAAATGCTTAATAGAAACAGGGAGGAAGTTAAATAGATTAAGTGTAAACAGGTCAGTAACATGACTGAAGAAAGCACCTTAAAGAGAGAGAGAGTCTCAGAACCATCTCTGCCACCAAATTCAAGATCATTTATTATTTTTCATTTAACAAAAAGCTAAGTCTCATTTTCAACATTGGATATGTTTTACAATGTATGTAAATTGTATATATGTATTTTATCTATTATTATGTAATAAAACTTGCAAATCTTCAAAGTCACATCTTTTTCTAAGAGTAGGGTTGTAAATTATTTGTCAGTGTAGTCATTTAACCCATTAAAGTCCAACCCAATAAAAGAATTGAGACAAAAGTCAAATTTGTTAAATTGAAAGTCCTTACTGGGCCTTTTAACAAAATGTAAAAAGGTCTTTAAAAATATACTTTTTTTCCCCACCCATTTATTTTCTGTACCGCTTAATCCAACTCAGGGTCAAGGGTGGCCTGGAGCCTATCTCAGCAATTATCAGGCGAAAGGCGTGTACACGCTAGACAGGTCACCAGGCCAATGCAGGGCCAACACAGAGAGAGAGACAGCCATTTACACACAGATTCACTCCTAGGGAGAATTTAGAGTGTTCGTGCTGGT
>JBBBVT010000023.1:18033145-18047252 GCA_037177035.1 Craterocephalus eyresii | reverse complement strand
GTGTGTCTGGCCATTTACTGAGGTCAGACACATCTGGATTAATCAGTTCGTCCAGTAATGAAAGACATGACACAAAGCACCTGGCTTAAGTTCAGGAAATAGTAGAGTTGTGCATAAAGCCCATTGTAGGATTTGTTGCCTATAAACTGTATTTATGATAATCACAGCCTCGGATAACTGCATATTAAATCTGAATAAGACGGCGGCTGCTAGTTAGCGGAGTGTGACAGATACATTCGAGAACAAAGTCATGCTTTCAGTTCAGAGTGTGAAGGCAGTGAAGGGCGGAGGAAAGTTAGATCTGCAAGTCCTTCACACTCGGCTGACTCAGTGATCGCCAGAGCACAGCAAACTGAGAATAAAGATATGAATGCTGTAACGATGAAGGCTTATAAGTTACAGCTACAGTGGGTTGTTCCTTATTCCCTACATGGTTAGGTAGTGGGGATTATGTTTATGTGGGAGTGTTTATCTACGTGGTGTTGTTATTCTTATTAAGAAATAGCTCAAAAGCCCAAACCTTTTAAAACCTCAGGTTCCCCAGTTGTGGGACTTCGAGAGCAGATGGTGCCAAACTGTGCCAAAGTGGCCATTTTGAAGATCTCACCTGAACTGCCTGTTCTAAAAGCTCACTATTCTTGTTTTGCTTTGCGCTAAAATAGTTGGTTGCTGTGGAAATAATGTTTTCATGTGATATGATGAAGGTTTAGAGCAGGGGTACCCAAACGTTTTGACTTCGGGGCCAAAGGGAAAATTTGCCAGTATGCAACAGGCCAAATAAAATAATTTTAAGGGTGAAACACAAATAAATGTAGATCTAATGTTTTTTAATTATTACTCAGCAATTGATAAAATGCATTAGTTCTTCTCAGATGCGAATAACATGCCACATAAAAAGCATCAATATGGCAAAATAGCATTAAAGCCATATGTGTTACATTGGTGGAAAAGGTCAAACTCCATGCATGTTCCACAAGGGACATGGGACACATGATGCTGATCTTTGTACATTAACAATGTTTGTGTTGCTGAATAATTTGTATCTTAGTGGCAATGTTGTGCTCTTTTGGTACAGCCACAGACTGAATAAAAATGAGACACACTGCTTTAGAATTAATATAAGTAAAAAAAATAATAATTCAATTTTATGTCACGCTGTGTTAAAACGCCTCTTGTCTCTGCCTTTGGTGCTCCATGTTGATTGGTTGAGCTTGACACTGCATATGCAAAGGCTCATGGGGAATTATAGAAATTTGATAGGAAGCGCAGCACCATGAGTGAGGTCTGTAGCCAATTACAATTCTATAGGTTTAATTTCTAGTTGATGGGTCAGACATAATGGCCTGGCAGGTCAAATTTGGCCCGGGAGCCCATTTTGGGTACCCTGGTTTAGAGATTCAGCTGCATTATTCCCTTAATATACTCTCCACCAGTAATATGATACATTGTAGTATTCAAACTTTGGTTGCAGCTACTTTCATTAAAGAAATATTTAAATGTTGAAAATAATGCCACAAAAGGTTTAGCCCCTGTTGATTGAACTTGGAGAGGTGAACTTAATAACAAAAAAAGTTGTGAATGGATTTGCTAGTAATCATTATTCCTTTTTTATTTATACCCATATTTTTAATTTATACTTGATTCTTCTTACTAAGAAACTTCCCTCACACTGGTTGAATTTTTGATAATAGTTGTTAATAGACATACTGAATCGATTTCAAGTCAGTGGATCGTTTCGGATTGTATCGTTATAAATGAACTAGTATCGTTCATGAATCGTGTCGAAATCACAAACAGTGATATGAATCGAATCGTCATTAAAATGGATAGTTACACCCCTAACATTGCATGTTCCCGTAGAAAAGCCCAGATTGCACATGTGCTAAATGGATTCAGCCCATTTAACAGACACAGTCCTCAGTGTGCCTGCTTAGTAAATTAACAGCAATGTGTGATTGCCTGTTCTATCCAGCAGTGTCCTTACAAGCAACATATTTCTGTGGCTCGAGAGGAGCAGTGCCTCAGATAAAATGTTACAAAGAGGGGGTAAGGGTGGCTGAGAGGATTATTTGGCTCACTGTCCCCCCTTGTTAGGACCTGCCAAGAGCGCTGCCTTTAGTAAGTCAGGGCCTCAGAGTGGATACTCTCTATTATATAATAGTAACCACCAAGGGACTCACTGGTGAAAAGACCCCCTCATTTTATCTCAATTAATTTGGGACAAATTGCCATATTAATTTACATGCGATTAACAACTGACTTGCCAGCTGTTTCCTTCATGGTTCCTGTCTGTATGTCTGTGTGTGTATGTGTGCGTGTGTGTGTGCGTATCAGGGCCGATGGGTGGAAAATGCAAAGATGTCGAGTACTGGGATACCTTGACCAAAGGATGCACCCACTGTCAAAAAGTATGTGAGTGGCCACATGTTTTCCCCAGATGCAGCAGCTACTGTGGTGAGTTCACACATGCATGTTGAGGCTTGAGAGCGGAGGTGGGGAAAATAGAGGTTTAAGTTTTTTTTAAGTATGTTGCTAGTCTGCATGTGGAATACGATTTTGGTAAAACCTCCAGTTGTTTTTTCCACTGATTAAGCAGTCTAAAAAGGCAAAAATGGCTGTCAGCAATGGCAATAAAGATGCAAATCAGAAGTTTGATCATGGTACAGTATTACATACTGTAGGTTCAAGATAAAGTAGCGCAGGGTTTCTCTATATCACAAATTCTGTCATGGAACAACTTCAATTTGACTCATGCCAATATATTTTTGTATTGCTGCTAATATCTATGCTGATATAGTATGATACCAATTCCAATATTATTGGACATAGATGTGGATTTTATTGGATACCTGTGCCAATATCAATGCTGTTATCTTTGGATATCGATGCTGATATCCAATCTATTGCTGAAATCTAATTATATAGTTGCAGATATCCTTGGATTGCTATGTTGATATAATTAATATCCATTCTAATATCACTTGATATATTGGTGATATTCAAAGATATTTGTGCCAATAACCTCAGGTAGTTATATTGATATTATTGGATATAAATATCAATATCTTTAGATATCTTTGGATATTAATCCAGATAATTTTGAATATCTGTGCCAATATTAAAGGTGATTTCTTTGGGAATCAATATCATTGATATTGTTGTTCATATAATTTCACAGTGAAGAAATTTGCTGTCAGAACAAAGCAAATGGGAACATATCTTCTTTCTTAGGCACATCTGTATTGATGTTTGATTGACATTTTTAATTTGGATCAATACTGTTGGGATGTGGATTACTGGATCCATTGATCAATATAGATCAGTATATTTTTGAACATCCAACTAGTATCTGGCCTCTCCTTAAACCCATAAAGCTAAACATGAATTCAGCTTATCATCCAGGCTCTGCTTCACCTGACTGCTTTCCCATAATGTCCTTTACTTTTGTCCAGAGTCTGCAAATTGTAGGACAAAACCTGGCCACTACTATGACAGGCTTCTGAAGAATTGCATTAAGTGTGCAGACATTTGTGGCAAACATCCAGCTGAATGCTCCCAGCACTGCACGGGTGAGCACCACTCGTCCCTGGATTGAATAGAAAATTGAATTATTACTTTTTTTCCTGGTATAACATTGCAAGGCAAGTTTATTCGTATAGCACATTTAATGTACATGACAATTCAATGTGTTTTACATACTGTACAGACATACAGAATTTAAAACAAAAGTAAAATCACAATTTTTTTCCACATGTCAGGAGCATACAAAAAAAAATGAACGCTGCCTCTCCATGTTTAATTCTGACTCTGAACTGAAAGTAGACCTGACCCTGATGACCTGACGGATTAGGTTGATTCATAATGAACCAGAAAATCCTGAATTTATTTTGGCCCTAAACTATTCAGTGCTTTGGAAACTTACAACAGGATTTTGAAGGTGATTCTTAAAAAAGGGAGCCAGTGTAAAGACCTGAGGACTGGTGTTTATATGATCCACTTCCTGGTCTTAGTTGGGACTCGAGCAGCAGCATTATGGACTAACTGTTTGATGGACTTTTTAGGGAGACCAGTAAGGACAGAGTCACAGTAGTCTAGTCTACACATGATAAAAAGTAGTCTAGTAGACAAGTTTTTCTAAGTCCTGTGGAGACATCAGTCCTTTAATCCTTCATGTGTTCTTTAAGTGATAACAGGCTGACATCACAATCGTCTTAATGTGAAAGTCCAGGTTTGGTGCGAGGACCAGGTTTCTTGCTCTGTCGGTGGTTTCTATCTTAACCATTTCTAACCATTTCAGTTTTGTCTTCATTTCGCTGAACAAAGTTGTGACACTTATAGTTGCTAATCTGATCAATCTGATCAGTGATTGGATAAGATTATAGTCTCCTGGTGAGAGGATTATGTAGATTTGTGTGTGATCAGCATAGCTATGGTAACATATTTTGTTGTCTTATGTAATTTGAGTAGGAGCATGTCAATGTTGAACAGCAGAAGCCCTAGGATTGAGCCTTGGGGAACTCCTCAGGCAATTAAGGTTGCTCAGATTTATAGTTACACAAAGTAGTATAGACATAAAGTAGTCCCTGTCTTTTAGATAGGAGTCAAACCAGTTCTGTGGGCAAAGTTTACAAGTTAACTTTTTCCTGGTTATAAAACAAAGCGCATTTGAGGTCCTATGACTCTGATCACTGGATGCCAATTCAGAGATAACGGCCACTTTAACCTGAGAGTTTGAAATACCCTATAATTTGGAATAAGTTAAACTTGCCTTAAAAAAGAACACCTAATGCTGAATGAAAATGATAATCCCAAAGAAACTCCTTTCGGAAGTAAGTTTTTGGTTTCCTCAATTTATTGAACTGAATAATTCCTATTATTTCTTGCTGATCTCCCCAACACTTGTCCTGTCCCAATGATGTACATATTACATGTTGGCCTGCCATAAAGAAGCGTTGGACTCGATCCGACACTATGAAAGTGAAACTGAAGTAGTAAGCTAGTGTCAAGCCATGACTTCAAAATTAGAATCAAAATCAAGCAAAAATAATACTTATTATGACGTTTTATGTTTTAGCTAAAAAGAACAGAAACAGGGAGTGGAGTTTGTTTTCTATTAGTGGATGAAAGCAAGTCATTTCTGCCCTCTGACCAATCAGATGACCCACAGATCTGAAGCAAATTAGCATGTTTTCCATGTAAACCTCAATTCCGAAACACTATTTCTATGGTAACTCAGAAGAGAATACCAGTACTTTAATTCAGAATTATTTAATTTGGTATAATTAATTCAGAATTCAGAAAACGTATAACTGTAGCCATTGTTTTTATATTTTCAGCTCCTCCACCGACAGTAACCATCAAAACGCTCCTGCCAGAAGTTACCAAACAGACACCAATCAGTACCCAGCCAAGCCTGGATGACTCCACCATCCTGATCTACTCCCTCCTGGCCGTCTGCATGGCTCTGCTCTTTTGTAGCTTGTTTCTAGTTTTGGTAGTTTTTCTGAAGGTAGGCAAGACCAAGCCCTTTGTCACAGTACCCGCCCCAGGGAATGACCACAAGCAAAAGTGTGTGGTCCAAGTAGAACAGAAATTTGACTTTCCAGGCAACCGGGCAGGGAGGAGCTCCAAAGGTTTGTGTAAAATCGATTTTAAAACGAATTTTAGCTTGGTTAACACGTCTTGTATTTGTTTATCTCTATTACATTCTCTGTTTACAGATGTTTTACCACCTTCAAGCAATCCCAGCTACCGCGAGCCATCAGACGACTCAAGCCCGACGGAAACCTGCGTGTGTGTGCACTGTTTCCCTGATCTGAAAGCACCTCCGTCATTCTACCAGCAAACCGTCTTTCACAGAGCCCAAGTCCAAAAGGGAGGCCCCGACTGTAACGGAGAGAATCTCTACACCTCAGGTCCGAGGGTCCAGGAGGAGGCAGCAGTGGGATGAGGGCCAGTGTGTTCTCCAAAAGTCTCCCGACAGCTGGACCGGAAAATTAGACCTCTGAAAAACATAAGTCAGTGGGATAACGGTGACATCTGAAAGCTTGAGCTACTATTTCCTTGTATTTTTCCACAAGTTTACACAACTTCCTGCAGCTGTCTTCCCACTTCATTACAATATATATTAAGTTAGATCTGCCCTTCACCTTCCATGCAAAAGTGACTTTGGATACTAATTGTATTCTATAATCATAGCTGGGAACTCACACTGGCACACATGCTATACTCCCAGACATCAAACTGAGAATGCTCTTAAAGGTCATTTTTTATTTATGTGCAGGTGAACCAGAGTGTTGGTACTGACCTCTTTTATGGGCACAACCTTGCAGAAAGTTGTGTTACATTGACCCAGATCAAAGACAGGGAGATGGAAGTATTGTCCCTGCTGGTGGACAGGTTTTAATACGCACTTAACTCCTCTGTAAACCCTGGACTTCACCATTGGTCCATTTGTTTGTTTGTACAGTTACAAACTATTGGTTATATGTTCAACTTTAATCTTGAGTATGCCTTTGCAATGCATTTACCGAGATTGTTAATCAGAATTTCCAACAAAATAAAGACTGTCAACTAGCCTGCTAACTGGGAAATGAATCACCGAGCTGTTTTTTCTTTTGAGGGTTTGTGAACAAAGCTCTAAGAGAATCTGGGTTTCTTTGGTTGTTGTTTTAGAAATGTCTTAACAATAAATCTTATACAGCTTGAAAATTCAGTTGATTTTCCGGTTAAAATGGTTCCAAATTACAGAGGAAAATGCATCTGTGGGATAAGCAGCAGAGATGTGTGGGGTGTTCTCATGGAAAAAACAAATCTTCTCTAAAAATGCCAAACAGCTGACTCTGTTGACTCGTGTTTGACTTGCTACAGTATTTATTGAAGAAAGGAGACATTGGAACAGGGGTCTGAAGCATACACAGCCACAACACGGCACCTCCTGGTACCTCCTCCTAATGCTTGTACCACAACTGGTACACAAATGCCTCAACTGGCTTTTGTCCCAAATCACCCACTGAGGTTGTGTTTGTCAGCACACCAAAGCAGGTCCCACATTCAGAAATGAATGCTTATACCATTCAGGATGGATCTATGCTTTCATCATGTTTCCAGCAAGTCGCCTTCACCATGTCTACAAGAATAAAGATGTTGAGTTGATGCCATATGATTGGCTAATTAGTTATTTGTGTTAAAAAGTAATTGAGCAGGTGGACTTAGTGAAGCGGCCGGTCACTGATGACAAGTGGACTAACAAGATGGCTTTACTAAGCCTGGTTGTCCTGTGTCTACAGCATAACAAGTAAAAGTGAATGGCTGCTAATTTTGTCAAAAAGAAAAGCTCAGGATCAAATCTAAATGAGATTGAAAGGTCTAAACCACATGCAGCCTTTTTATTCTGCAGAGGGTTCATAATGTGATGGGAGCATGTTTGTGGCGAACTTCCCAATCTGCCACCTGCAGTCACATACATCAGTCCATAATGAGTAAAATGTCAAGCAGGCTCTCCTTCTTGTTGCCATGGTAACATGAGTCTCTCCATACATCCATATAGCTACCCCATGAGGTGAGGAACGAGTCTGTAACGGTCAAGAAAAAATCTCCCTTTGATGCATTGTATGATTTGGATTCGGGGGGAAAATATCCAGATGTGTGGTCAAGAGATGCACCATTTGTACTTAACTTGGCTGATTACAGCTTCTGCTTTTTAAAAAGAATCTTAAATATGCAGTATTTCTGATTAACGCCAATTCAGATTTCAATCATTGTTGTAATGTTGATGGTACATTGAATGCAAATAACTTTTAGATTCTTTCCAAAACTCCACTTGGTCTGCACATTTACAGCCAAGTTAAATGCTCCAATTTCCTTTTAGAAATATTACAAATGGGCAGCAAGGATTACATTTACTTTTTGAAAACTTGCAGACCGCAGTCAAACTTGTCTGATTAAATTGACTGATCAAGCTAAATAGTTTGAAAAAGAGTTGATCAACACTTATTGTCCACTTTTGAATCAACAGAGACAAATGTAAATTCATATTTTTACTTATTTTTTAAATTCCTCCACAAACGCATGCTTCCGTTATTGATTTCACATTTTCTACAGCAAATTGAGGCGCTCGGAGGCCGGCGGGCCTCTTTAACAGCAGCTGTGGTGTGAGGGTGACGTCATCTGCCAGGTGGACTCCTGGGAACTTGGTTGAGCTGATTCTCTGTACAGAAGAGGAACTGATACTCAGAGGCTTTCACCGTTGCTTCTGATATCAATCACCATCACTTTTTTATTTGTCTACTTTGAGAGATCGCGTGTACCACACCATCTCCTTCCTGTATCCCCTCTCATCATTTTCCCTGACCAAACCCACAACTGTCTTCTTGACAGAACGATTAGTTTTATATTACTTGTTTCAGAGGGCTTTTATGCCCCTTATCCCTCTTCTTTCTTCTAATGTAACTTAAGTATCACCTTCAGCTTTAAAGGAAGATATAAAAGGAAATTATTATTCTGTCCTCTACATTTGTTAAATTGATGTCTGCTCTAAAGTAATGTTGCAAATAGAGTGATCTGTAAAAGTTCTCTTGTTTGAGGTTGTTTTCTCTAGTGGTTTGAAAACTTTTTAGTGCCCTCTAGTGCCATATTTAATTATTGTTATCAATCATGTTGGGGGTAAAATTGCAGTCAAACAGAGACCATCTTCAGTGTTCGCCAGTGTATGTTGCAATTTACTTTTTATTAGTTTTCAGCTCTTCAGAAAACTAATTTTTCTTTCTAAATAACTGAAGTGGGATTTCACAATTTCTTCACTTTTCTTCCTTCCATTATCATAGTAACTTGGGTTACACAAACAAGAAAGGGGGCTGAGCTGGGTCATCACAATACTCTGGGAACAAAATGGCAGCTCACTCCATCATGCTGATCTGATCAAAAACTGAACACAGAAATGTTACCCCTAGGATGTTTTTAGCTCCAGGAAGCCATTGTTTCTTATAAAATCAGAAACTGAATTATTGGGTGTTTTTTCAACACTAACATTGAAGAAGTAGGGAAAACATTGGCTCTGCAATGTTAACTACAAAACGTTAACAATGAAGAGTTTTCAGCTTTGGAACATTTCTAAATGTACTTAGCTAACTAACATTTAAGTTGTTGTTAGCTTCAAAAAGCTAACTGAATGAAGTCAGAGAAAGGAGGATTCCGGGTAGTTTTTTTTGTTATATGGAAATGAAGGGGGAAAAATGGTCGGTGTTGTTGGCTCCAAAATCAGAACTGTAAGAGGTAGCTTTGGAGCTTTAGTTCAACATGTATCACAATTGCTCACAACCCTAAAGAAACAAGAGACAAATGCTCACAATTTACTTTTATTTACATTTTTATAGAAAAAATGTTAGTTTGAAATATGTTTACATATCGATTATAGTTACTAATAATTATGAAAATAATGCTTTCAAAACCCAAGGCCCTACAAATATGTATATAAAAATCAACTTCCTTTGTAGTTCCATCACACCTAAGGTCACACTTAATTTCACACACCAGTCCAGGAAGAATAGCGGCAGCTTTGCTGTAGCTAATGGGGATCCTAACAAAAGAAACAAGAAACCAGTGAGTGTTTTCAACCTTTTCTAGGTGCTGTATAAGGTGTCATCAGGTAAATTGAGAAACATTTTGATAAATCGGTTTGGAAACCAAGAAAGTTAATTGTGACACTGAATTGTGTTTGTGGTGAACTAATCCTAAATTTTGAGTATTGAGAGATCTGGACAAAAAAAAGTAAAGAAGTGACCGTGATGAGAAGTTTATCAGTAGTATAGTATGAAACTAAGTACAGATTACCAGATATATAAATGTATCTTCTGTCCATTAGTATATAAAAGACAATGTGTAAATGTCTTTTTGAGTGCGTAAGGACTCGTACATTTGTGAGAATTTCATTTAATATTGATATTAATCATTTCTATTTTCTTGAGTGCTTTTTTAAAGTAAAAATTAAAGAACTAATTGAAAAACAGTTTTTTGAGCATTTGTCTATTTTTCCAATAAGACTGTGGGCATTAGTGTGTGTATGGGGTGTTGTTAGCTCCAAAAAGCTAACTTAGTTGTTATAAAATCAGAAAGAGAGATTCTGATTTTTAAATGCAAATTAATCAAACAACAAATGAATAAATAAAAACCCCAGCTCCATAGAGATCTCGGCTTGTGAGCACAGGTAGCAGCAATAAGCTAACAACAGAGCCTGTAAAACTGATCCAGTTCATCGATCAAATGGACAATTCACTGGACTCCAGCTGATTTAATAGTACAAAAGTGCGGATTCAACACATGTAAAAAGCTTTGAAGTGTCTGATTTTGTGCTCTTCCTCAACCAAAGCTAATGAGCTTGTTCTCGTGAGAAAACACATGCGTTTCTTTCACTTTTTGTGGTTCTCTCTTTTTTGGTCCATTTACGACTTCAATATTTATTTGTATGCTTTGCTTATGAAAAAATAAACCAGGCACATAAATGACACATTCTTACTTTTCTTTAATTAAACAATTGTGTTGGAAATGGCTACACAAAGGTCCCATTAAACCTAAGCACGTTTTCATTTAGAGGCTTCCCCATTCCCCATTTAGGGCGTCCGGGGATTTGAAATAAAAAGCTTTCATAGCTATAGTTCATGAATTTTCAATGACACAGATGTCATTTTTAAACTGCAAAGCTCTGAATTATTATGCAAAGTTAGATGGTTTTGTATTTTTGCTGACACATCTGCAGGGACTAGAGGCTGAATACAGACCATCATTTCTGCATTTGCTCTTAAATCTGTCCTTGGGGAGTTTTGTTTGGCCAACACAGCACAAAACACTGTTGCTATAGCTACCAGCAAGTTGGCACAGATCACATCCATCCATCCTTGCTTCATTCAGAAACAAAATCAAACTCAAACACTACGAACTGAGTCACTTTTTTACAAGGAAATTACCCGTTATTAAAAACTAACATTATAGAATGATGTGGAATGAATCAGCAACACACGTTTACAGATATAGATTTTCTTTATTTGAGTGTATTTCCATCACCGTGTCCAGTTCTTGCAGCAGTTGCAACTGTGTGCGAGGAATGACTGACCGGCTGTGATAGGGCTGGATCCGGTCGTACAGAATAACAAATTAAGGTTTCACCATTTTGTCTCACACATTCAAACTGTACACATACGCCTTACATACATCATCAACGTGTGTGTGTGTGTGTGTGTGTGTGTGTGTGTGTGGGGGGTGATAAAATCCTATCAAACTGTGATACCCAGCTCAGACGGCATGCTGAAAGGAAGTACTGATTCAGTACACAAACATACAGAGAATACGCACGCGCACAACACACGTGCATACAAACAGAAACACACACACTTTTCTTTTTTTTTCCCTCTCTATATATTTAATTTTATACAAACACACCTACGGTGAGGTTTTTTTTTTTCGTCCTCACTCTCGTGTGCACACATTCACACAAACACACACGGAGCGACATGCGGTCGACAGTTAACACTGCAGGACTGAGCTTTTTCATCCCGTCACATACACTCGTTTCTCTGCTTTTCTTCCATTTTATTTTAGACTGTTTACCTGAAACAGCATCGTGACAACGTGCCTTCAACATGGAGAATATTTATCAGGAAAAAAAAAAAGAAAGAAGAAAAAAAAAGATGAACACATAGCAGCATTTCCACAAAAAAACATCCTAACTGTTTTACAAAGTAAAACGAGACTGACGGCATGACGTAACACGGACGAAAGACGTGAGAGTTTTTCTGGAATATGCAAAACCGTAAACAAACCTTTTAAATGCAAGATGTACAAAAATATAATATTCACTGTCTGTTTCCTCCTCTTTGACTGTTGGAAGCTGGAAGAGAGGTGGAAAACAACAGAGCTGTGACTTCCTTCTCAGTTTTTTTTTTTCTCTTAAGTACCACTATCTCACAAATAATTAATGGAATAAACTCAGAATACTATTTATCTGGTGATTGTGTTTCCCCCTTTGATAATTAAAAAAAAAAAGGATCATAAGACAATATTTGGTCTTTTGGAGGAGTGTGGATGTGTTAGTAACATGTGCTTGTGTCCAGAAAGTTTTCGGTTTCAACCCTTGCAGGTACGAAGACGGGAAGGAAGAAGAGAGGAGGAAAAAGAGGAGACTCTTCCTTTCCGAGAGCAGAGCTTTGTACCCCAGAGGGAAGCTGCGGCTCTGCCTGGATGTTAAAGTATGCAGCTGTGGAAGCATGAAGCAAGACGTGGGTGAAGAACAGCATTTGGGATCAAGTAAAATTCCTGTTTCTTGTGTTTCCTGGTGACAGAAAAACGCAGGTATAGCAGGCAATTCCTTCTTCGTCTGCACGCGAGCGCAGACTGTCACAGCTTCTTTCTTCTTCATGCCCTGAATTCAAGTGAAAACTTCTGCAAGTGTACAAATCTCCCTTGTGTATTTGTAGTATTTCGCGTGGGTCCTTGTATTTTGCTTTATTCAGCACAGCAGACTGTGGATCAGGTCTAGCGTGTTGTAACCGTGGGTCCATGTTAGCGTGAGAGCTGGAGGCCTCCCCGCCTCGGCTCCCCCCGTGGGCTCAGACTATTCGTACTCCAGGAACTGTTTGTGGTAAAACAGAAGGTACCTGGACAGACAGACGAAAGCACCAGTTTTAAACCGAAGCCTCGTCAGTAAAGGAGCAGTTTGCCGCTTTGACTTTGCTCACCCTTCGCTATCCAGTACGTCCTTGATGCTAGCCTTGGTGATGATGGCATCGTCACACTTGAACCACTGGTCCTTGTGCTGCCGGATGAAGGTGGTGTAATGGCCGCTCTCTAGTGTCCCCTGGTGGTTAACCACTGCAAACAAACTGTACCTGAAACGAACACAAGAGAAGAGGAAAAGTACTTTCAGGTTATGCAATTTGAAAATATTCTAAAAATGATTGATACCAGCAACACATTCAATGTTTAATTAAAAATACAATTAGCAGAGTGGTATATAAAAGAAGTTTTTTTCATGCGAGGTTGGACTGTGCGTCACCACTTTGTGTTCTGTTCTGTGCAGTCAGTCAATTAAATTTTAATTTTGATAAACTGTATGAATGTCCTGAGTTAACTTGCGATTAATTGCATATTAATTGTACAATGTTTAAAATCATTTAGTTATTTTTTACCATTTTAAACAGGATATTTATCATAATCCTTTTGTTTATTGTTTATTTCTTAATAGTGCAGTTGTCATTGCATGGGGTAGTTAGCTGTTAAGAGTTATGTTTTCTGAGCTGCACTGAACGCATCACTGATGTGTACGTTTAATTTTCCATTCCTCAACCCGGTTTGAGTCCTACCTCTCCTCAGTCTGGTTCAGAAAACCATCTTGCAGGGATATAAAGCTGAACTTTCTGAGTAAAAATCCCTTCTGTGGCCGTTTTTGCTTCAGAAACTTAACCTTCCTGAAAATCTGCCGGCAGTGCGTGTGTTACTTGCTCAGTAAAAAAAAATTGTTTTTAAAAGGGCTTTGTGTCAGCGCGTTAACTTTGACAGCCTCTGTTAGAACGCTCTGTTAGAAAATCATCAGGATGCTCACAAAAGCTCTTTCTCAGTGCACGACTGCAAAAAATTTTAAACTTTAAACTGTTTATAACCTCGTGAAAATATTCTGGGTGTCTGGGAAAGTCTCAGTGTGTAAAGGCTATAAAGGCTGTTGCCACAACAAATCAATACAGTCAGATGGAGCAGCTGTCTTCTGCTGAAAAGAGGAGATTCAGACGAGAGCAGCTGAAATGCTAAATTCAAAAACAATTAGCAACTAACTGAATGTACCAGGGTGGTAAACGACAATGTCCGGACTTCTGCTGTGTTTCTGCATCACATTTTTAATCTTAAGTTACAGAGTCTTAAATCAGTAATAGTTAATTATTTTTAAGCTTTTTTAACAGAAACAAGGCAAAAGATTTTTTTTTCTGTTTAAAAAAAAAAATCAACTTAAAAAAAAAAAAAAGATTTTCTGGACAAGACCCCTGATTCCAATAGGTGGGTTGCACCTGACGTCACGTTGCTAAGACAACGGCGTTCTCAGTGCAGATGGAGGGCAGGAAGTAAA
>JBBBVT010000023.1:17994819-18008836 GCA_037177035.1 Craterocephalus eyresii | reverse complement strand
AACATATAATTGTTCTAAAAATCTTTTTAAAAAATACCATACAAATAATTTTTAAAAGTTTTTACAATGCAAAGTGGAAAGCGTGTGCGGGAAAATTTCCCTTGTTTTTCAATCCAAAACCTGACAGGTATGCATAAATCGGTATCCATGCACTCCATTTCTCTCAAAGGACCTCATTATTTTAATAGAAAAAAATGGTCAATTTGAGATTTTCTGCTAAACTTATAATTCAAAACAGATTTCGAAAGACCCCTCTCTAATGAATGGGATGTAGAAAACAACACAGTAGCCCAGGGAGTAAGCAGGAGGAAGTTTGGAAGTTTGTTCCACTTGATTATCAAGGGAAAAAAGAGATCACTTGGAAACTAAATGGTCAAATCTGGAGCACTACAAAGGAAATAGGGATACTGAGAATGTACAATTATGTGTTCCACTGAAAGATAGGATGATTCAACCATCCATCAGGCTGAAACTAGACTCTCATAGAAGTCAAACCAATGTCTGTCAACTAAATTGTGAAAAAACTGTGTGTGTGGGGGGGGGATTTGAAACAGTGGCCTTTCTGTGTGGAGTTTGCATGTTCTGCCCGTGTATTCGTGGGTTCTCACAGGGTACCCCGGCTTCCTCCCACTGTCCAAAGACATGCATGTGAGGTTAACTGGACACTTTAAATTCTCCCTAGGAGTGAGTGTGTGTGAGAGTGGTTGTCTGTCCCTCTATATGTGGCCCTGCAACAGGCTGGCGACCTGTCAGGGTGTACCCCGCCTCACGCCTGCAAATAGCTGGGATTGGCTCCAGCCTACCCGCCAACCAATTGGATTAAGCGATACAGAAAATGAATGAATGAATATAGAAATGCTTATATTTCACCAAACATAACCCTGTGCATAATGAACAAAAACACTTTTTTGCATGTCATGACATCAGCGACATTATTAAGATGTAACTCGAATTGTCAAAACCACTGAAAATATTACAGGTATGCACACCCCTGCATACCGAAATGAGTAGTAAAATACTGGCATAAAAAATCCAATATCCTGCATCCGTACAGTACAACACAAGCACATTTTTTTATTTGTTGAATAATAAAAGGTGCTGAATCAGACATCAGTGACAAATTCCTCACAGTTCAAGGCAGTTTTAGCTGAAGATCCAACTAATTTCCAGTTTTTGCATCAATCTGAGTCAGAGATCACCCAGGCCTGCAATACAAATTATCCAATGTTGTTGCCTCCTGCCTTGATCAAATAAATGGAATAGAACAACAGCAACCCGGGAAGATTCACACAACTAAGCTCTGAGGTGAATCAAAAATCTTATCGTTTGCTTTTGTAGTTAAATCCATGTAAAATAAAAAAAAACCCATGCAGCAGAAATATTGCTGCTGAGCCACAGAGCAAAGACCCAAAATGTCGCCCGCTCTTTTGAAGTATGCCCGTGTTATGGGTAAAAATAAGTCACTGTGTGAGGTTTACAAATATTAATTAACTTGTCATTTATTTTTGTAAACCAGCAGAGACTGCAACAATGTTATCTAGGCTTGTCTGCTGCAGGGTTATTTCACACAGTGAGAAAGTTCCAGTAAGAAAGAAGAGTTGCCCGGCAGATCTTCTCCCAACTGATTTCCTCCCGTCTCTGTCGTGTCTCATGATGGATTATTTGCATTTTAAAAGCCTGTCAGTAACGTTATTGACGGGGAAGCTGTATATGAGGCATAATGTATTTTTGGCTTGATAACGTCAGTGCTGCCGCTGCTTGTTTTGCAACCTCATAGATTTGTCATATATCACCTTACATAACAGAGGATTTCCTCAACATGTTAAACTATTCACCTTCACCAAACTGGTTTTTGTGGTCTTCTGCAGCTACAGAGAAACAATAATCCCAGAAGCTGCACAGTCCAGTACCTCTGCCTTCACTAAACCTTCCAAACACCCACACGGTGCCTAATCTCACAGAGATGCACATTTCTGTGAGATTCATACAAGAAAAGCCAAAAACAAAAAGGATTAATCAAATAAAACATGCTGTGTTGAAGTGACTGAAGTTAAGAGACAGATTGGTATAATGTTGTTTCATATGATAAACACACAGGAAATGAGTCCCTAGGAGGTAATTTATCTAAAATATTGATGAAAAATTCATTGAGTAATAGAAATGAAAGTGAGGAGAAGAGAAAAGGAGAGAGAGAAGAAGCCACAACTTTAGCAAAAAAAAAAAAACAGAAAACATGTGATAAACTTTACTGGAAAATCTTCAGGCCTCTGTGAGAAAACAAAGCAGGAAATCATCAGGAGCACCTTAAAAAAACACAAAAAAACAATAAAAACAAGTACATGAAAACATATTAGTGCTTAAAGCTGCAGGACAACACAATAACTATAAGCATGCATGTTAACGGATTAGTGTGAACATATGAGTTGTGTTTAATCAAGCAACCAATTAAACTTTATTTATGAAGCATTTTTAGTAAATAAAAAAGAAATACAGTACCCCCACCCCCATCTTAACTAGCCCCCCAGACCACAAACCAAAAAGTCACACAAGCATGTAAAAAACAACAACCTATAAATCAAATAAAGGTAAATGGTTTAAAAATATTATAAACGACTATCTATTAAAGAAATGAAAAAATTGCCAAGTCCATTAAAATGTGAGAATGATAAATGTGTTGAAAAAAGTAGTGACTAAACAAGTTGGTACTTGGTAAAACACATTCATAAAATGATAACAGAACCAGATTTAACATAAACAAATGTAAAAATACTGAAAGTAAGGATAAAAAAACCCTAAAATTATTCTAAGACTGTTCTATATCCGAGGACCATATTGTTTTACCTCTGGAATAAGAGACCAGCCCCTCATGACCTGGAGGGCCCAGCTTGTAAACTAAAAGTAGATAAACACTTATTTTAAAAAAAATTATGAGCTGTAAAACTGAACAAAAATATTCTAAAATCAATTCAGATAAATGAAGAATGAACAGCGTGATCATGCAAATGCAACCACATCCATTCCAAAGATGAGGAAGAGACAAAGAAGCATAGAAACCCAGCTTCCCCTGGAGCATGGAACATCTGATGATGCTGGTGTTACATTCAGAGCGGGCAGCTGTGCATCAAATACACACACTAACACACTATAGAAAAATACAGGTAGAACCTGTTCTGGAAGATGTTTGGACAGTAATCACTGTGGGGTTCAGGAGTGTTTCTTAAAGTAGGAAAATATTGCAAAACTCACAAATACAAAAACACACTTTCACCTAGATAAACAAGATGTAGAACTCCCGTTGTTTGATTAAGATGGAATAAAAAGTGGAAAACTGAATCAAAATGCTAATTCTTTTCCTTTACGTTGGCACAAAATAGAGGCATCCTAGCTGAAACCAGTTTTCCTGCAAGGCAAAGTAGGAATTTTACTTTTAAATCTGCAGAAGTGGCTAACATGCATCCAAAATGTTTACAAATGGTTATTTATAGAAGAGATGATGCATCACCCTGCTGAACAGGACCCCTCCCCCCAATCATTACAAAACAAATTTAGATAACTTTTATCATTAAACGTCATTATTCTGAACGTTTATCGCAACAACTTGATAAAAAAACATTTATCCATATTTTTCTCATTCGAAAGAAAAGAGAAAACAAAGAAATATGTCTCTCGTGCTTTATTCTCAGTGTGAAAGTTAAAGAGTTAACCAAGAGCACATTAAACTCAAAGCAGCAGATCGCTTATCAGGAGCAGCGGTAATCGGAAACCTGTGCGCTGCCTTGACATAAAAGACACAGTGGTGTCTGGACCGGTCTGGACTGGACACTGTGCAGATGTCTGCGTCAGAACTCCGAGGAAATCCCAGCAGAGTAATAAAAAAATAGAACTGGAGCTGGAATTTCTCTTCAGGATGAATGCAGAAGTCTTATGGGAGTATACAAGCACGGAACACACAACAGAACAGTTTGTATTGTTTGTGTAGTGATGATATAACGTACGAGATGTCCTCTCAGGGACCGATAATGACCAGTGTTAAGTTTGGACACTGCTGCTGATGGTTAGGGTTAATAATTGCTGAGTGACATATTCCTTCCAGCTATTTCAGGGAACATTTAGTTTTATTTTTATGCATATCAGGGATTTCATTTCACAAAAAGTACGCTGTGTGAGGGAAGCTGCATGACCGGAAAAAGCTGGAGCTGC
The DNA here is from genome assembly GCA_037177035.1 of Craterocephalus eyresii. NCBI lineage: Eukaryota > Metazoa > Chordata > Actinopteri > Atheriniformes > Atherinidae > Craterocephalus > Craterocephalus eyresii. The sequence continues at coordinate 18,004,636 of JBBBVT010000023.1, read as the reverse complement.
AACGGAGGAATAAGTCCACAGAACAGAGCGGGTCAGGTGGAGTTTTCCCCTGTTTGCGTACTGATTTGGTCACAGCCTGTAATAGCTATCTACTCCTAGTTTCTCACACTCTGTTAGCCTGCGGCTCTGTTTGTAGTTATCTCCTCCTGTTTGTCTAATTGCTTTATGGGAGAGCAAGTGTGTTGCAAGACAGAATCATCTGTACACACACGAGCTGTGTTTTCAAGCCCCTTTTTTGAAGAATCCAAGTGGTGATTTCCACTTTTGCAAGATGACATGTCTCCTAATTATCAGTGCTACTGTTTAAGTTTTGGAGAAAATGGTAAAATTAGTCTTCCAGCTAAGTTCACTTTTTAATGTCTTAAAAGTTTTCTGTAAAGACAGAACATATGAAGCCTGCAGAAAAGACAAAAACAGAGAAGAAATCATGGAGCATGTGCAGAAAGTCATGAGATTTGCAAAATAAAATAAAATAAACAAAAGTGTCTCCTCAATGTAATGAAGAGGCAGCTCGATCTACTTGTTTGTAATTGTGGAGCTGATAGAAGTTATCAGCTGTGAAACACAGTTTGATGTCTTGTTTTCATGTTTTAAGCTGATGAGTACAACTCACTCTACCAGCTATTTGTCAGTTTAAGTCAGTTTAATTCCTGTCTTTGTTACCTGCTTCCTGTTTTAACAGCCACAGTGAACACCACAGAGCCCATTTGATGAATTTGGAAGATAACATATTTCATTGCATGGCCGTGGATTACTAACACATTGTGATGAGATAATTAAGTCATGGCCATGCGTTAATGCATCATCAACTTGCCCAGTATCGCCATGTTGTTGAGTTGTCAAACCATAGGCCAACCTCTGAAGCATCAAAATAAAGCATGTCTGATCATGTCACTGTGCTTTAGCAAAAGAGATTGTATGATATCATCATAATTCACCCCAAGTTTACAATAAATTTTAATGGAATAAAATGATAAATGATAAATGTGTGCTAAGGCCATTAAGCTTGCCCTATTATCTTCATGTTTAATATGACCTCCTTCATGCAAATAGCACGTTACTCCAAGAAAATTATCTTTATCATTAATTTGTAGACAGAACTTCGTAATGCCTGGCCATGGTTTACACACTGCATAACCTACAATAATTTTATCATGATCACCACATGTGCTCTTTGAAATACTCCTTGGTTATCTGTTCGCTGATAAAATCTTATCAGTCTGCTAACTCTTTCTATCAAGGTTTTTTTCTGTTTCTAAGAAAAGAAATAGCAGGAAATGGGGTTACATGAACAAAGAGGACTGGAACTTTGCTGAAGAACTGACACATATGAAAATCCTTGGGAGAAAGGGATTATCTGTGTCTTTAAATGAATTTGAAGGTGCTTTAGTTCAATGCTTAGCTAGATACATTATGTGGTAATTAGGGGAGGTCCATAAAAATGAATGACTCGTTAATTGCTGATATCTACGAGTCCAGGTCATTTCAGTTAGCGAAAGAGCTAATTGTTAGCTTTGACGTGAAGTTCTTTCTCTGTCAATGGGATTCACTTTCTTAACTTCCGTATTCCTATCAGCCAGTAGGAGCGTTCCCCTGGAATCTGGAAGTTACGGAAGTTAACCCCATTGGCAGAGAAAGAATGTCACGCCAAAGCTAAAAATTAGCCGCTTTCGCTAAAATGTCCTGGACTCATACATACAGTATTTGCAATCAATGAGTCATTCATTTTTATGAACGTAAATGGGGTTCCATCTTTTACCACATAATATACCATTTAGAAACCATTTCTATTAGAAATATTGAAATAATATCAGGTAGCCTATAGCTTCTTTAAGCTAATAGTTTCCGATTTATGGATGCTTGCATTCCTTAGGGAATGGATGCTTGTAGTTGAGCACTACGTCGATTAAAAGGCCCAATCTGGAGTTCAAACATCTAATGATAAAATAAATATGTCTGTAAACTGCTGTTTGAGATAAATGTGCGTGCCGCCGGCTTCATGTGCATGTCTTAGCATACACGTGCATATCATTCCCGTGCATATGAACCATCACAGATGCAGTTATGTGATACTTGAGTCAACAAAAAGCATGTTTTTGCCACTGCCAAACGGAATTATTCATCCGAAGGCAGCTTTCTGTCCAGTCTGTTGGTCAGGTTTATTGTCATCCATCAGTCTGCCTGTCATCAGTCATCTTTCCATCCGTCTGTGTGCAGCAACAGGACACTGTGTTTTGCTGAGCTAGTGTTATGAGCGGAAGTCAAACACTGAAAGTAATTACTGAAAACAAACAGCTGGCCTCACAGACACTAGAAAAGCACAGATAGGGTCGCTTTATGATTGCTACTCCCGTAATTTATGAACACATAATGGCTCATTGTTCTGCATTGATAGAATGCACATAACAGCTCCCTGAGGGGTGAGCTGAACCTGCAGGGTGCTACTTCAGAGAGATAAATGTTTCTACTGTCATCAGGAGGGCAGGTCAATATCCTGATTCAAACTTCAGAACGCGGGTTACAAGTCGCCTGCAGAAATAAACACAAGTCCACTATTTCCGCTGCTGAGGAAGCATATTAAAGGCTTTGTGTATGTTTGTGATACTGCACCCAAAACTGTATTCCCACGCACCAACACAATACCAGTAAAAAGTGTAGACTTGCTTCTCTGTTACATCTAATGGTAAAGTGTGTCCAAGGACCTTTCATTTTATATTATCCCTTACCTGACATGTATTTTCTGACAACAGAAGTAATCTGGACTTTTAGATTTGATCACAGGTGTAACTGCAGATGACAAAGAAGAAGCATCTGCTTCATGTTGAGTGAAAAAAAGGGTATCTACTTATTGATTTTTCCGTGTATGAATATGCAACACGATCTACTGACAGACGTGGAAAACAGGCCCAGAAATTGTACCGTAACTTTTTCATTTCCATCTTTTGCACAGATGCAGCTTTCAGGCACTGGGGGCTCAACTTTTCCCCTTCTTACTTCGTTCAGCCATGAAAAATCTTTGAATCGAAGACGGGGAAAAGTGACACAAAGCAGAGCCCTCTGTGTTTACAGAGGGAGAGCCGTGAAGCAAAGCGCTCAGGTTCACCTGTTCTTGTATTTTTCTCTGTGAGGGTAAACTCGAACTACCGACCTCAGAGAATAATATATCAGTCCCATTTTAAACATGGGGACACATAAATATTTAACTTAAATATGTTTGTCACACTTTCTTGTTAATTAGAATGGGAAAGTGTGTCTTTAGTACTGTACTGTAGACATAATGTAGGAAAAAATTACATAGATAAAATTTACTTTTGCCAAAAGAAAAATGATCAGGCTATCAAAAATAGATAATTGCAATCATGGCTGCTTTCTGCCTCTGTTTAAAATAGCATCATATTTAAATAACTTCTTGTGAAGCTGCTGCTATGCATCAATATTAAGAGGTTTAATGGGTCTCATTCTATTGACTGCAGTAAATGCTGATGCAGATGCAGAACCTTTCCTTTTTATAAGGTTGACGTAAAACAAGCTTGAATAATGACATATTGTAGCTCTCACAGCGTGCGTCACACTCACTTAGCTTAAACTCTAACAAGAAGCAGAGACACGTTCAGAGAAGAGCTGTTATTAGGAAACCATGAACCCTCTTTGCCTCACGGAAAATAAGACTTCATTTTCTTTTCAAAGAAAGACAATGAAAAAGGCATTAATCTCTAAGTGGAACGAGTTGTTAATATGGACACGGTTGTATTCTCGGCACTTTATATATTCAGTTGAAAGGAATTTGACACACTTCAGTCACTTACTGGGAATTATTCATTTTTATATGGAAGTCAATTTAGTTTTCAGTAGATGATTAAGTTCAGCAGAGGAATGAAAAGCGAGGCATGCAGAGTGTGGATCGGTATGTGACTGGGAGGTTGTGTGGAATATTACGGTGCAGGACTATTCAGCCGTAATCCTGCTTTTAAACAGACAAAACAGATTAAAAACACATTGTCAGCATGTGAGCTGAGGTTGACACGGTGTGTGTAGTGTAGCGGAAGAACACACTGGATTGTGTTTGTTTACATCTGTCTCTGTGTACTTCCGTGTGTGTGCAGGGTGGAAAGGAATAGCAGGTACATTTCCACAGCAGCAGGGGACTGGAACATTAAATTACATCATATATCTCCAGTGGGGGATCTGAGATGTGTCAATGTTTTGATGGGTGTGTGTAACACTCTTTTTGAGTTGTTTTACTCCAGGCACAAGAATATTAACTGTTACACAACCTGATTACAGTATTTGAAGTTCCTCTCTGGGCAAACATTAAGACATGCATGACAAAAACAAACCAAGGCCTTGAAGCAGAGATTAGAAACAGATCAGCCTTGTTCCACCTGACTCAGGTTAGGGTCAGACAGGGGCAGCTGGTTGTGTTTCATTCATCCGATTGGCTGAATTAAAATGGACAAAAACAAACAGATGTGGCATAGAAACTGCTTTTAAGGGTCCTTTAACCCTTTCCAACCCAGGAAAAAATGATTTAAAAAGTCAAATTTTTAAAATCTGAAGTACTTAAACAAAATGTGTAAGAAAATGACCATTTTTGTGGGGGACTATATCTACCAATCCATCAGGATGCAGAAGCAATCTTCTGCTTCCTGGAATCCAATAAGGGGTAGAAGACAAGTTTCATATTGTATTATATTGAGTTTTGAGCAAAGTTTTTACCATGAAGTGATGCAAAATGTCTCAGAAACTTCTGTATCAAATATGATACGTTTGGCTTTATAGGGTTAAATATATAAAGTTTCCATGAGGGCTTACAGGTGTGACAAATAATGAGGTGGGTTGGGTTTTCTTTAATCAGAATTTGCAAACAGGACTCTAAATCTATACCCAACATATTGAAAGTAAATTTGTGATTAATGTAGACATTGTTTAATTCTAAGGAAAAATAGTAAAGCTGTTTGTAGTTATTTTTAACTTTGAATTCATTAAACAACAGGACTGAGTGACTCATTTTTGAAAGCATAAAACCAGCATGGTTTAAGCTCAGGGAGGGGCCACAAAAAGTCCACAGCTTTTTAGCGCTTTCATGAAGGGGTCCTCAAGTTAAATAGGTGGGGAACAGCTGTTCTGGAGTATAACTGATATCAACGAGGAAAAGGTTAATGGAAAATTTACTTTTGTAATTAGTAAAGTCAACATGACGACTGTTGCTTCCTGTTGCTTGTCGGCAGAGCTAAGGCGTACACAGGATTAATCAGTCTGTTTGATGGCGACTAGTTACATTTTCTCGGAATTTATAGGGAATATGAGCTATTCATGTCGCAAAGAGCAAACAATGAAGGAATACTCGATTAATTTACAATAATTTTTTGTCATCCTATAAATTAAATTTATCCTAGAAATTCACGTTTTTGCAAAATGGAGAAAAGATATGTACCTGCAAAACAAAAACTTTAGGTAACACAAAGACAACAACATTTGTTCACAGACTGGTTCACTGGATGCAAATTCTAGGCCTATTTTTACTCCTAAAACAGACCGGATGGTGAACCCCTCTATGGAGGGGGCAGGCAAGTATTTTCAAAGATGGTCAATGTAGGAAGTATTTCTGTAACACAGCAGTGCTTTATTTTCTGATGTTGAACTGAAAGACATGAAAATGTATGATAATATTCCCAAACCTCACTATAATAATTAACATCCATTTAATATTACCTCAGTTCTTTAGAAATTCTCCATTTGAGCAGAAGCCTGGTATTTCATCAAAACACCCCAGAAGTTCTGCATAGAGAGGTGCTCAAATTGATTACGATTGATTATAATTAACACCTTGCTGCTTTGTACAATTCCCACTGAAGCATTATGACCAGACTTAACTATTCTCACACTGCTTCTGCAATCAGGTTTAGTGTTTCCACTTATGAAATGAAATTATGTAATATGATGTGTTGGTGTCATCTATCTGACGAGGACCAGATGATTCTGTGCTCTCTGAGGTACCGTGCATTTGGTCATGTTAAAGTTAACAAAAAAAGCTAAAGAAACAAATAATTTAGACAAAACATGGATAATAATTAACATCTTGCCTACTGAAAGTTGAGGACATTTACAGCAAACGGTTACTTCTCGTAATTAAATCTGACATGTTTAAGCCGACCATGCTGATAGAAATATGTTCTTGTGCTTCATGTTCTCTTGTAATCCTATTATCTGTATGGAGAGATCCAGTGTGTCGGTTTTTGGACATAAGATTAGCTGACTTAGCTGCCTTTTAAATCTCAGTTTTTTTTCCCCTCCCAAGCCTTCCGCTTCAAAAGACTGAAATTTCCCTTTGAATGCAAGAGGATAAATAAATAACGCAGGGATGAAGACTTGGACTACATCAGCACAGGAGCGTTGGAAATGGGGGATGACGCAAACAAAACAGTGTGTCTATATCTTAGTGCGCATGCTGTATGTGGTCTGAGAGGATAAAGAAAGAACTGTGTGTATGCTGCACAGATTGACTCACAAAGTCTCTCAAGTGTGCAGACGAAAGCAGGCGAGGGAGGAGGAGCTGCCACCGAAAAGCCTGAATCACTCAACTCTGGGGTGAGAAAAGGTGCCAAAATTAGAGAAAAAAGTAATCCAAAATACTTCCATTGGCAGGAAGATGAATCATGCTGGCGGAGAGAATATCAAAGCATGTCTTTCTGGCTGGTGTAAAGGGGGTGGATATTCACAGGGATGTCCTGAGGATTTGAAACCTCGGGAGGGGGCCTGTGTGAGACTGAAATAGCAGCTTGTTTTAATTGTCGCCTCAGATGGTTTGCGCTGCTCAGTGTTGGTGGTTTTGTCCCATCAGACAATATCTGTCGCAAGAAATAAAGGAGCGACATTACATCCATATAATTAGGACCAGAATCAGATGATCCAGTTTACAGAGGTTAAACTCATCCTATTTATAAACCCCCCTGACATCTGTACCCTGCTGCTCTCTTTGCTGTTGAAGTGTGTGGACTCATCATGTCAACATCTAAAGTGCCCTTAAAGCTTTCAAGAGAAATGGCTGTGAATGCCAATGGTGCAAAAATAGATCATATCAGCAATTATCTAAGTGGTGCAGATTGACCAGGATCGGCCACTTTTCACTGCTCAAAGGAAGATTACATTCTACAAAAATGAAAGAGAAGAAATCTCCTGAAATATGAAAATTCCTGCATCTACATTAAAAAAAATAGCACACACCAGACTGGCATGTGGTATTGTTGGGAAAAACATTTGCCGTCCAATAACTAGAGCAAAGGATGAAGGTGGAGTAGCCTAATGTGCAAAAAGATGCCCCAAAGACTTGTCTGTCTTCGGTACAGGTTTGACACAGTCCAAACAGTTTTTCAAGAGAACAAAAAGTACATTCAGCTGTGAGGCACGACATAGGAAATATTATGATTGGGTGTTACTTTACTGACTCAAATAGTAATCAGTTCAGAGCTGAATTTTGTTTCAAATTAAGTAGTTCTTCAATATATTCTAAGGTTATCTGTCAACAGTTGAATTAGCAAATCCATCAAGCAGATGAATCTGCCTCAATTTATGGTATTATGCTCAAACAAGGTGATAAAACATTCCTCAGAGATCTGGATCCATATTTACATAACAACGTCACACAGTTGCTGGACATCCATGATGAGAATCTCCCGTTCCACCACATCCCAAAGCTGGAATACTGGACTGAGATGTGGTGACTGTTGAGCCCATTGGAGTTCAGTGACCTAATCATAATGCTGGAGATGATCTGAGCTTTTGCTGGAAGCAGCATCAGAAGATGCTCCACTGTGCTCAGAAAGGGATGGACATGGTCAGCAGCAATACTCATGTAGGCTGCAGTACATCTGGCCTTCCAATGGGTCCCAGGCAGGATGAGTGTTTCTGCAAGATTGCAGGAATGCCAGGAGGCTAAACTATGCCAAGTTGGTACGAAGTAGCCAAAATGTGTGAACAAAATCTTCCCTACACCATTAAACCGCCAGTAGCCCCAACTGTTAATACAAGGCAGGATGGGTTCATGCCTTCATGATGTTTCCAGCAGATTCTGAGCCGAGCATCTGAAAGTGGAGCTGAAATGAAGACTCATCAGACCAAGTAATGTTTTCCATTTTCTATTGTCCAGTTCTGGTGAGTCTGTGTGAACTGTAGCCTCAGTTTCTTGTTCTTAGCTGTAGCCCATCTGCTTCAAGTTTGGACATCAAACATGATATTATGCTTACCTGTGTCTAGAGCTTACAGCAGTGCAGAAGGAGTAATCTACATCTACATTTATTAATTTTATAAATAATTAAATTGATCAATATTGATATATTCTGTAATGTAAACTTGCTAAAAAAACATATATAGCAACAATATAATAAATTAAATATAGTCATCTGAATGTTGCTCAACACTTCATCCTCCATCGCTGATGTATTACTATAATGTATGAATGTTTGGTGTTGGTCAGAGAGGCCGTTGCCGCACGTTAGCTGCCAGGTTTCCATCAGTCTGTCCCCGGGCAGCTGTAACCACATGTATAGCACCAAGAAAATTCAGCAAGTATGAATGAGGAGTGGATGAATTATGGATTCATTTTAAGTGCTTTGAGTGCTGTTAGCAATAAAGTGCAATAAAAAATCTAGGATTAAACTCTCACAGTACGGAACACATCATTAGTAATAGTATTTTTCGTAAAGTAATCTGATTCAGAATCTATTTTTATAAAATCGTTTGATTGAATCAGAAAAAAAGTGTTTGTTTTCCTAAATAAGCAGGTACACAAATCATGTGTGGACAAAATTATCTAAAATTGGCAGAAATACAAAAACAAGGTTGCTGCTGCCACTGATTTGATTTTGACTTTTATTTGAAATTATTTCAGCCAGGCTGTATTTTGCTCAGAAAAACACAACTTTACCCCGCCCCAACAAACACGCTGGTTGTGACATAATAACATACAGCTATAAAAAGAATAAAATATTTCACAATCAAACCACTTTTAGCTCCTCCTGCTCAGCCTTATTAAGCTGTGACTATTCTCTAATCTGTGTGTACTGTTTACACAGTGTGTATATATTGTGAGTTTGTGTGTTTGTGTGTGAGTGGGCAACACGTTTCCGTGCCAGGAAACTTCACACATTGACGTCTTTGCTTAACAGATTGAGGCTGCCACACTGAGGAAGGTTCACAGTATGATGCTGCCAAATGGTGCCAAATTGTCACTCACATGTGCATATGCGTGTGTGTCCGTGTGTGTGCGTGAGCCTCAGTCAGTATGTCAAATCCTTCCGACGAAGCAGCCAATCTCCTGGTGCTTTGTTGTTTTTAGACAGGCTGACGCTATGCATCGTCATCAGATTGTGGAAACATGCCGTGTTCTATAATCTCCACACATGAAAACAGGTCCATTAATATTTCATACTGACTGATTTACCTGCAATTAAACACATTCCCAGACTAATCTGAGGTGTTAAATTTGTTTCAGCTGGCATTGATAGTCTTATTTTCCCCTGCATGTGTTGACCGTCATATGTAAAAGACTTGAATCTGGCGATATTAAAGATGCCCTTTATGACAGCCCAACAGCTAATTCGTCATCCACCCTGCAACTTACCCACACTCTGAGCTCTCTCCAGCCAGTAAAAGACCCAGTTGTCATACGTTGCCGGAGGTGCCATTTGCCAACAGGCGAAAAGGGCAATTGCTTAGTGCCACCTGCCAGAAAGGGGCCTCTGAGTATGGAGAGAAAAAAGTATCATATCATTTGTGTGTGTGTAATACATGAGTTGTAATCTGTGTAAACTAATTTGTG
>JBBBVT010000023.1:17982843-17994336 GCA_037177035.1 Craterocephalus eyresii | reverse complement strand
CACACAAATTAGTTTACACAGATTACAACTCATGTATTACACACACACAAATGATAAGATACTTTTTTCTCTCCATATCTGAGAGCCGACCAACATTGAATCAAGAGCAGTGACTACCGGGAGAGATTGTAATGACATTGATTGACCAAAGGGGCCATGTGAGCTATAACCTATTTCAGTGGTTCCCATCCTGGGGTCCAGCACACTCAATGGGATCCTCTGAAGAGCACAAGCGGTCTAAATGACTTGAAGCCATTGGGACTAATGTCCACACACTGGCCCTCATTTATCACACGAACTTGGAAATGAGTGCGTATGTAAGCACAGGAAGGATCTTACAATGGGAGCCATGGGGGATTTATGAAACATTTGTATCTAAACAATTCCATCGTATGAATGATTGGTCTTTGATAAATACGGTATCTGTAATCCATTGTTACTGACATGTTATTTGTGTTTCAGAGGCCTCGCCCAGGAGACAGGAGCTGAAAGAGACTGATCAGCCAATCATAAACCTTCATGAGGAGATCCCCGCCGACATAGAGACGCGCTGCATCCCCTAGTGGTCCTCTGTAAGAAAATCTGTCATTGTCAAGATCTGACTGGCAAACTGTGAAAGCTCTTCTGTAATATTAAAATTTCCAACAGGATATTTTCACCGCAAGTATAAAAAATCAGCAGCTGAATTATGGTTCTACATAAAGTATAAATAAATGATCGTAGCCTTATTTGCCCAAGACACAAACTAAATCTTAGATCTCCGCAGCCTAATTATTTGTGAGAAGACAAAACACCCCAGCAGTGATAATAAGCCTGAAGTAACAGAGAATATCCGGAAGGTTGGGTTGTATGAAATCAAAACTATTAATAAGCCTACTATCTTTATCATATGTAGATAAATGAAGCTAAAAATCACTTTTTGGAGATCACAGCAGCCTCTGTAGCCTACCTGGTGCTGCATCATTTGCCTGCTGCCGTCGTCTACAGAAAACGATGCAATCCAGACTACCTACAGTACGCAAGAGTATCCCAGAGATGTAATGGATAATAGGCAAATAACTAAATATAATACAATTAAGAGAAAGAAAAAAGAGTAGCTGTGAGAAAGAAACAAATGAAAAAAAAACAAAAAAAACAATCTATCTGATAGAAACTAATACAGTATGAACACACACAGAGGAAACTAGCTGTGAATACCCACTGGTGGACACGGCTAAATGACAAGAGTCAACATTTAGTGACTGACTGAGTGGAAATGTTCAAAGGAAGAGGGATCATGCAGATGCAAACGCGCTTGCGCAAAGGTCAGAGGCAGGCCAGCGGCCCCCGTGACCCAGGTCACCAACTGCCACCACAGACCCAAGGCCCCCACTACAAATACAATCCCATGCCTGCCCAGGAAGGCAGCAGCAGGAGGCCCCTACCAGCCCCCTCCCCCGGTGACATGAGGCACCGACTGAGATTGGCAGCCCTCGACCCTGCCATGCACCGGGCGTACGGGGCTGACAGGGCCTGGGCCCAAAGACCAGGAGACCCTACCCCACAGGCAAGCATATCACCTGGAAGGACCCAGTCCACCCAGAGGACCACCGACAGGGGCCAGCCTGCACCCCAAGAACCCAACCTGCCCTCAACACACACCTTCCTCCCCCACTCCACTCCAACATATGACACCGGGCACCCATCGCCACACCCCACCCGAGCCACTATCGCTAACACATCGAAACAGTAACCGACCCCCAAGGCCAGCAACCATCCTACAAGGGGCACCCACAGAAACACCATCACCCTCGCCTCCAGTGCTTAATTTGTAAAGTGGGAGGTCCTGGAAAATGGTTTTGTGTGTTGTACATGTTAATTGTGTTCTGGTGACTAAGTGGCATTAAAAGCTGAGGCAAAGCTAATCTTTGGAAGTTGGCACATTGTATGCCCTTGCTGACTTTGTCCTTGTTCTGCTTTTCTTCCTGTTCCTCTTTTTTGGTTTGTTTTTTTCTCTGACCACATGTCGGCTTTACTCAACACTGACCCCTAGATTTCCAGTGGTATTGCTTTGTTATATGCGTCCAGCAACGGATGGCAAAGCCCTGTGAAAATTGACCAAATCTCGCATGTAACTGATGCAGGAAATGGCACAAACTGTCCGTTGAAGTGCATGTCTGTCATATCCGTCAAGCATAGATGGGCCTTTACTGTTAGAGTAATTAGTTAGATGCTATGCTTGTGGCCAGATTTCACTAGTGGGCATTTAAAAAAACTCAGTCTTGAAAAAGTTGCCATAATTTGTGTTTGTGTAAGCAAATTGATGAACATGCTAACAATAGAGGAGGTTAGCATTTGTTTAATTTTGAGACCAAGGCATAAAAGAGTTTTAGCAGCAGTATCATAGATGGTAGGCCTATCTGTGGTCCTTAAACCAGGCGGACTGGGTCTTAAAAACGTCTAAGGACTATTTAAGGGGCAAAAATTTGGTCAAAGACCATGATTTATGTAATTGTACCTCAAAGATTAGCATCAGTGTTTGTCTGGGGTCAGCTGGGATCATCATATTGTGAAAGAACATCACCCAACCATTCAAATTCAATGAGACATAGTGTGAGGTTTTGCATATAATGCTGCGTTGGATTTTCTATTTCTATTGGCTAAGTGCTTATCAAACATTTTGCGGTCATTCAGCCCCAACAGGGCTTTCAGAGTGTAAAAGTGTACTGTTGCATTCATTATGAAACTGTTGGTTGCTGAGCTTTTCTGTATGAGAGTACCTTTGATGTTGAAGTGATGTTTGAGCAGCATTGGTGGAGGCCGCACTGTGAAGCCCTGGACTTTTTTTTGTGTCAGACATAAAGTTGCATTCCTTAATTATTTGACAAATTGGGAATTTTTTGGTGCAATATGTCCTAAAAAAGTCACAGCATGTCTAGCGTCGAATCATGAGGAAAGGCAAGTTCCTATCAATCTGAACTTTTTATTTGCACCTCTTTGCTGTTACTGTTTTTTGGTGGTCCTCTTATTCGTTTTAAAATCAGTTTCAGCTTACTTTTTTCAAAAAGATATTTTTCTGTCCCTCTATACTGATTAACAAGAACTGAAAGCCAATGGTGACAATGCTAGCTTCTGTCTTAGCTTCAATAAACACACGCATATAGGGCATGTAGTATGGACTAATAATAATAATACTAATGAAAATAAAACAAAGAAGAAGTCAAATACATTTTATTTAAATGTAAAATATCTTAGCTTTAAAAAAATATCTTAGCTTTATTGTAGCTAGCTTCAATAAACACACATATAGGGCATATAGTATGGACTAATGATAATAGTAATAGAACTAAGAAGAAGAAGTAAAATACATTTTATTTAAATGTAAAATACAACAAAAAACAAAGGAAAGATGAAAATACAGGCATTAAAATATGGGATAGTGTACTTACAGAGAGGTTACGGTTCGCTTGAAACCCCCAAACTTTACATTTAGTTCTTTTTATACTAACTCTTTTATTCTCGACTGCTTTCACATACCTATGATGCCTAAATGGTGAAGAATATGATAACCAAAAATATGTAAAATCAATAAAAATGTAGGTGACTCTGGAACCTTTGCTTCAAACATCTATTTAATCATACTGTAACAACAAGTGAATCATCTTTTGGCAAGTCTTGATCTCACTGCAGTTTATGAAATGTGTTAAATCTTTTCGTTCATGCCACATCTTTCTTGTTTAATTTCTATATTTACAAAACATTCGTAGGAGAACATTAGTGTGTTACCTCAACTGACAAGAACACTAAAACTAAAAATAAATTAGCTATGTCTGAGAGATCAAATCATTTTCCTGAAAATGGTCCCTCTTTGGCAGAAAACTTTTTTTCTGTTGTAACTGGCTCCTGAGTTCTACCCTTTCTAAAAAAAAACACTGTGCTGCAGATTCTTCCTGCAAAATGCATTTAGCTTCCTGACAGCTTCTCATTTACAAAGAAACTAATAATCCTTTGTGAGAAGACCTGAAATGTAACACTGTAACTTCTTTAGCTGTCCACAATATGTAGCTAAGTCAAAAGATTGAATCAAAAAAACAGATTGGATGGGAGAACTCAATCTGCATGTTGTCAAGAGAGCTATTTTACAGTAGAAATTATGTAATGACAAAAACATGGATGATAGGAGATCTGAGAACGTCATCTAAATCCTCTGATCCCAAGCTGACAGAAAGCCTTGTGGGAATACTCCCATAGTAGAAAGTACTCAGTCTTCTTACTCATTTTTTAATAAATAATGATCCCATCTGGCCTTCTTTGAATAAAGTTGGTTATATTTTGCTTCATTTATGATGAATTTAGCTTTCAAAGTGTAATTTTATCACTATCATTAATATTTAAATGTTTCTTCAGTGGCTGAAAGCCATCTAATTTGTTTCTAAAACATGACAGCTTTATGTAAGATGTAAATTATATTAATGATATTATGTTATTATAGCAGAGTACACATAGAAGACACTTTGGCACTTTGCTCCAAACATGTATATGACCCATGACATTTTATGTTTTCGTTTTCATTTTTATGCTATACAGTTTCTGTGGATCAATATAACCCTGTCCTTTAGATATGTAATGAGCCAGAACAGCCTCAGGTTTTGAGGCAACAGTAGGTCAAACATCAAAGTTCCATTGAGAACCATGAGCAATACTGAGAAACTGCTGTGAGATGGTAAGAGAGGGAGGAAAATTGATGTCATGCTCTTTGTAGCGATATCACAAATTTTTCTAAGAGTTGCCTTGTGATGATTATGTACAGAGCTCATACTGTAACCTTGTTTCACATTTCTAACTTAAAAACAAATCCATTTGGAAAGCACAAATAACAGAAGTCCTTTTTAAAAACATCTATATTTCATAGTCTTTCATAGTTTCCTAGATTTTGGCCTAAATATTGGTTGGATTTTGATTTTGCAAGAGACTTAAAATAACCCATGGTATATGTGATGTCTTTCACTAAGAAGTAACGCACATTAAAAATCTCTAAAGAAAAAGTTGTTTCTGTGATGTTATAAGTTTAAAATAAATGGAAACCTTTATTGTCAGGCTAAGACTTCATCTGTTACCTACCTCAGCACCTCTCTCTGTGCTCCATGGCAGCTTAAATATTTATTACAAAAACCCCTATCAAGAAAGAAAGGCATTGTATTTATGCCACACACGTCAAAACCCGTCTCTTGCTCTCTTTAGTCTGCTGACTGATTTGTTGTCTCACACAGGGATCAGCACACACCAGGATTCATTTGCAAGTGAGCCAGAGTTTGGTTCATAGGTCGGCCCCGTGCGAACGAGCATTCAGGCTAATCCAAATGAAGCTCATTAGACTTGAAGGCAACACAAAAACAAAAAAAAGGTAAACCCGACATTTTAGACCTGAAATGGTTTTTTGAACCAGACTGTATACATGTTTAATTCTGCTGTAAAGTCAGCCTTTTTAACATGGGAGCCAATGGGAAATTGCTCTGTTTTAAAACCTAGTGGATAAAGAGGGAACTGCAATTTTCTGCACTTCCATATAGGCGTCACTTTTTCTAGCGGGACGTTCCCGCGTGATTGGGACAGTACTTGCTGCGGCGCTGTGCCGTATGCAGCTGAAAATCCTGCACTTCGAAGTGAGTCCTTAACATTTTTAGAAATCTCTAAACACAACTCTGCTCTTTGGCAATAATTCTGTCAAGAGACAAGATGACACCAGAAAAGCTAATCATATTAGCAAGAAACGAAAGAGCAGAGCTAATCATATCAGTTAAAGTGGGTTATGAGGTGTCTGAGGTATGAACATGTCTCTAGCATCCCTAACCAATACTTTACCCATTAATATGAGCTGAAATGAGAGAATTAAGTTGTAGACTGTGGACCACTTGTGTCTCCTGAACTGAATTTTGTCTCAACTGGACCCATCTATTCTTGTTCGGTTGTCGAAATATGGCAAACTGCCAAAATGAGGCAAAAACTGGAACAAATATACCTGATAACCGGGAGATAACCAGATTTTTCAAGTTGTAATAAAAGAGTGGGTTGGATGCATTTCCTTTTTGACCATAACTGCTTGCATCTGTGTTTTCTTTTTTTTAAAATCTTTTTCACTTTCACATGGTAAATTTGTGTGTTTGTCCTTGATGGAGGCTCTTTTGATCCTACCACAGTGTCTCTGAACAGCTCTGTTTACTTACTGTTACACAGGATCCCCTGTTTTTCTAACCTCTGTTGCCACCTCTGCAACCAACTACTGCAAAACAAAAAAAAATAAATGAGACGACACCCAAATTTTAGCCGTGGGATTATCGGTTTGCTCACCATCTTTTCAATAAAGCTTTTAAATAACTAACTCTACAAACACCGCTGTCTGCATCTCCACCCATCATTTGCTGGGAGGGTAATGATCTCATTGCCTCTCATCTGTGTTCATGAGTTTACACAGTGGCTGTTAATACAAATACTTTGTGTTTATATGATGTGAATGGTAATATAATTGATTCCTGCGATATGGTATACATAATAAAAACTCCAGGTTGGAGTTAAAAACTGAAGTAGGCCACTGGAGGAGCTGAGCCATTCAATTGTAATAAATAAATGTGTAAGGAGATATAGTCTTGATTAATGTGTGTGTATGAGTGAAGCTGTGCTGTGAAAAGCCGAATCCCGGGAAGGTCACAGGGAAGAGAAGAGGCTGGAAGGGATCATTCTGTGCCTGGACGAGCTGGGTCACATAGATAAAGACTGACCTTTTATCACAAATGTACCACTGTCCATACACACACATATTCATGAGGACAATTAGTTACCTAAGCAAACACAAAGAGTGCCAAGGCTTTCTAGCACAGTGGTACATTGCATAATAAATGTATATATTTAAAAGATGTAATTCCCTGCTGGTTAGTTTTTTTCCATGATTATAAAAGATGACGTCAGAGCTGAGAGCTGTTAAATTACACAATGTACAAGTTGGAGGGGATTTAATCCTGACAGGACCTTCTTCTTCCACTCCAGCCTGGCCTCCAGCCGTCTCCCTTTCACTCTGTGTGTGTTTGTGTATGCTAGATTGCAGAATTGTTGACCGGTACCCTGCAGGCACAGATATACCTCACTGGCTGTAACATTTCTGTAATCAAACTCCCCAACTTTGCCGTATGATCAGATTTCACATTCAAGCAGTTTCAGGCTGAGTTACTGTCTTGTTGGTCTTCTGGAAAAGCTCCAGTCCTGTTTTCCTTGTGCTTGCACTGATGCCCAGACCTCCAGTGTCATCTGATCCCATTGTTCGCTTGGCCTTTCAGCTCGCGCTTGTCTCTCCTCACTGTGTTTTCAACGGCTTTTTAACTAAGACTAACATCAGAGTAAGTAGGCTGATGCTTTAACCGAGCAAAGTGGTTTGGATATCAGCATTTGTTCAGATCTGGTAATAAAACATGAGGCTCATTTGTAAAGCTGAAGGTGACAAATTGGTTTTCAAACATATAAAATTTCACCCCACATCAAGACAGTTCCATGGAATCTATAAAGAGGCAGGAAGTACATATGAAACAGATAATCAGTTGAAAGTGTGGATAATGTGTGGTATTAAAACATCTGAGTACTCTCCCATACACAACACACTCACTGTATCACGTAGGGCTTTTTCACATGGCGTGCTCAGGCCCGGGTCCGAGCACGTTAGACCACAAATGTTGTCCATCTGAATGCAAACAGGCCGGGCCCGGCACGGGTGGCCCAGGTTGGGAGGTAGTCCAGGATCCGGGCCACCCGTGCTCGGGCACATGACATCTGGGCTACAAGCGGAACTGATCAAATCAACACCCAACCCTACCCGCAGGTTTAGCATTAGCAACACCATTAGCCTCACTGTAAACAAATGTGGCGATCGCGAGCGCAAAGAGATTACTGTGGAGTGATTTAAAAGGGCCAAAACGTTAAATATGACTGCCTGGCTTGCATCCATAGTGGAGAAGAAAATACTAAGTAACAAGACGAGTTCGCTTTGTTATTGAAATACTGTGCTGAAGACGTAAGGCTTTGCTTCTTCCTCGGTTGTTAGCTATCAGCGCAGTTTCCTCAACACTGGTTCCCGAGCCTGGTTCAAGCACTGGCATGTGAACACAACTCAGGAGTGATCGATTCCGGGCACGGCACGGGCCCGAGCATGCCACGTGAAAAGGCCCTTTGAGTCTGAATGTAGGTTGTAGTTCTGGTGGAAAAATAAATATTTGCCACATGAGTGGAAAGCACTCGGCACCTGCAGACTGAAGGATTTTGGATCAGCTTTGACAGATGTGCAATCCTCTAAGAAGCCAGCAATGGGGTGCCTGCAGAGTTGATGCGAATTGAATTATGGAATGTCGATTGGCTGAAAGTGACCCTGAGCTTTGGCCAACAACAATCGACCTCATAACAACAGGATCACATTCCAGAAATGCCTTTCTCATGAGCTCAAAGCATATAAAACTGTTCAGCGGTCGTGATCCATGAGGGGTTTTGACATTTAGTAGTTCACTAGTGAAAACAAGATGTTTTAAAGATCCGTCTCATTAGGCCATCTCAGTTTAAGATGGCTCTGTACGGAAGCCGAGTGCGGTTGTAATCACCTCATACTTCTTTTTCCGGTGGTTATCCCAAGATAACTAGTTCATCTTCCCATTATCTTGATTTTGAGGATCATTTTCTCGTGATAACAGGATAATTTAAGCCGAGATCTCGAGTTAACAAAGTCTCTTTTCTCGAGAAAACAAACTTTGTTTTCTCGAGATCATGGGATGATTGTTGTCTGTGTTAAACATGAATTTATTCATTCAATCATTCGTTCATTCATTGATTTTCTGTACTGCTTAATCCTATCAGGGCCGCTGGTGGGCGAGAGGCAGTGCAACACTGGCAACCTGGCCAGGATGTACCCCGCCTATCGCCTGATAAGCAGGAATTCATCCATCAAAATAGAAATGACTTCATCTAGGGAGGACCAATTGATCTGATGCACCGTAAATTTTCCGCTTGAGTTTGTTATTTGGGAAGGTTTTAAGAAAACTAGGAAACTGATCAAGACCCTGCACTCATTTTTATTGGGAGAATGAGCATTGAACACAGTTAGATGAATGCGTTATCTCATTGTTTTATCGTGACAACGAGAAAATTATCACGTTATCAGGGGAAAACAATCATTTTGATCACGAGATACCGAAAAAGCTTATCCCGTCATCGCGACATCTAAACATGTGTTTTCTTAAGAAAACAAGATTACTATCCCATTTTCCAGACTCGAGAAAACAATTATGAAAAAACATGTGAGCACGACACCCTCTCAGCTTCCGTAGTTCTGGGTTGAAAATGCATCTGGAAGGAAGTTCAAACCTTGATCAAGGTGAAGAGTCATAAGAAGTATTTTCCATGAGAGGAATCGTCAAAACTGGTTCTTACATTTAAGAAATCCCTTTTTTTGTTTTTTTTTTTCACTACAGCCAGTGTAACAGTTTATGATTTTCTGCTTGAAACTCTGTTGAATGTATTTATCGTAGTGACCATCTCCTTGTAAACCTGCCGAGCTACAAGCAAACACAAGCATCAAACCAAACAAAACAGGTTATGCATTCTGAGGAAACTGTAATAAAACTCCTCCACAGGATAAAAGGTTGCAGTAATTGTTGACTGTGGAGACCTGACTCCCTGCGAGCAATAACCTTTTGCAATGTTTTCACCTCAACAGCACTTTGCTTTCCCTCACTTTTTTCGACTGAATTGTGTCAAGGCCATTGTTTATTATGTTACTTTAGATTTAATGCTCATCCCCTTCTGAACTCTCGAAAGTCTAACAAGCAAATATGATATTGAACTAAACCAGAACAGACAGGTTCAGCCCTCTGAGAGACCTGTAATAAGAAACCTTGTCCTCAGTTAGCTGGTTTAAGAAAGCAAAAGCCTTTTCTGCTATATCCTTTTCCACGCAGACAATACTCCTCTCATTTCCCGTTAAACTGTGTCACGGCCATTCTTCTGTCACTCTACGGCTGGAAGTGAACTTAGTCACCTGAGATAGAAAAGTTACTGCTGTAAGAAAGCCTTACTTTTCCTTCTGCTAACATGACAACAGATACATGATGTGTCGATTTAAATTTTCTTCCTGTCTGTGGTTTTTAAATGCAAATAGGCAAAGACTTCATTTTTCTTTTTTCCCTCATTTTTCAAAACAATTTCCATTTCCAATTTTTTTTGTGCAGCGTAAAACGAAAACTTTTCATTCAGGTCAACATCTTGAAGTGGTTTCTTGGAACTTTTAGTTGATATTCTTGAAGAGATGCCCAAATAAGCTGAGTTTTCATTGCGCGCAGTCAAATGATTACAAAGCCATCTGAGTGTGTAATCAAGGTCATGGTTGCCAGGTCAGCTTTCTGATGCAACACTCCTCCTTTTGGACAAGCAGCCTTGGGCCCTGACTTACAAAGATTCCAAATAGCGACCTCTAGATAAGTTGCTCCTCAAGTCTTTGGCACCTGTTGTTTTTCCATGACTTGCAGATAATCTACAAAGAATGTCAGTGCAAAAATAATTGCGCAAATGATTTGGTGTGTAGAAGAAGAGGAAGAAAGTCACAAGCAAAATGAAATGGAGATTAATATAAGTAGAAGAGGATAATATGGCAAAGAAATCTAAATATGACCAGGACTGCAATAAGAGAGGATATCTGGCAAAATGTAAATGCAGTCAGTAAAAATAAGGACATAAGATGAGGTTAATAAGAGAAGGCAATATGTTAGATTGGGGACAAAAGAATAAAAAGTTAATTCAGAATACGCTATAAAATCTCAACAAGGAAGACAGGGTTCAACAGATGATATTTCTCTGACCAATATTATAGCAGCTGATGCTGATACTGCTGATAAGATACTGAATGACACGCCCTGTTGTTGAACAAGGTATGGGCAGAGTATGTACAAACTGAAACATGTTAATGACGTCATAGCTGTTGTAGACAAAATAAATACAAACATGTCTCCTCTTGAAAACATTTGTCTAAACAACAGGTATCATTTTAATCATTCACACAAATGATCCATTTATACGTAAAGTTTTAGTTTCAGAAGTTTTTGTTCAGTCAGTGTATGAAACAATGGAAAATATTCTGAATCAGACTGATGCTCCTCTGCAGTCCTGCAGCATCTGATCATTCACATCCAGCTGCAGCCGTCTGTGCCCCAAGTCCAGTCCGCTTATACCTGCCTTTTTAAAGCGGAAGTTACAGGCGCAAAAACAACCAGCACAATCAACTGCACCTTTAATGAATAAAATTGCGTCTGAAAGCTGATTTATTTGCATCTATTCCCCCCAATATTTTGCGGTACTGGCAGAAACAGCTAGAACGCATATTCCATCCATCCATCCATTTTCTGAACCGCTTAAGCCAAGTGGGTCGCGGGTGTGCTGGAGCCTATCCCAGCTGTCAGGGGGCGAGAGGCGGGGTACACCCTGGACAGGTCG
>JBBBVT010000023.1:17916577-17932448 GCA_037177035.1 Craterocephalus eyresii | reverse complement strand
ACCATGACTACACCAGGTTTCTGGTTCTGTAGGTGCTTTTTCATTTCACTGTCTGAAGCTGAGTGCAGACTTTTAATCTTTCTTCTTTGACTCAAAAACTATGATTCCAGTTTTGTCTTTAAAATGGACTTCAATAAGACAAAAAAGAGCACATTTTTATTTTTATTCTGTTATTGAGAGTCCCTAGTGTGTTTTTTCACAAAAAGTAATATGCTTAAACGTTTGTTGTTGTTTTTTTTATTTGTTTTTTTTATTCATTACTGCAGACTCTGGTGGAACATCATTTCTGATAATCAAAACTTTCTGAGATAATCAAATTTGACCAGAGCAAATAAATAGCCACAGCTACTGAGTTATTCATAGAACTGAACGCTGATGAAATGCGTTCTCAACCCAAAGAAAAACTAACCTGTGTTGACCTCCTGTATTTTGTTTATAAAGTCACAGCAAGCATAGGATGCGACTTCTCAATTAGTCATCCAATGCAATGATTGTAAAGAAAGGAATTCATGAACACCTTATAGAATGTATAAGACCAACCTGGCAGCCAATAATTGCTGCAAACAAACAAACGAAAAAAAAAAGAAAGAAAACACAGAAAAAAATACAAGCACTTAATTTTAATGACTCCCACCATCTCCTCTCATGCATCCTGTGTATTTATTTACCAGGAGAATTCAGGTAGAAAGACACGGCTTGTTTGTGAGAGCACATTTCATTCTGACGTCATCCCAGGTTGGTGCCTGGACCGACAGACAATGTGAGGACCATGGGTTCAGTTAGCATGCTCGTACAGTAAAAGCATTTTCATTTCTCCCACAATGCTTTCATCAAATAAAAGGGCGAGCGACTGCTTTGAAACATGTTTCCTGGAAACATGATGATCATTTCAGCCTTAGATTTTACTGGGTCTTCTCAGTCAGATAAAGTTTTCAAGACGGGTCCCTGCCTACAATACATTAAGTATCACTGATGACTCAGCTGCCTGTTATAAGCAGGCAGATGTATTAAATGTTGCCAAAGGATCAGAAAATTCTATAAGAATGTTAGAATATCATATCAATTTACAGTTATAAAAATTTCTCATCCATTCAGTGATTTTCTTATGCAGGACCAGGACCCAAGGAGAACAGTACAAGCAGACAACCTTCCATTGCTCCAGTGTCCTTCACTGTTTTTAAAGGGTGGTCCTTCCCCAGAAATGTAATCTCATAATTCAGTCCTGAATCTGCAATAATGGGAATTTCGACAAGATAGAGCAGCATGCAAAGGCTTATGCATCCCAATGTATGTTATGAGGGGTGGTAATCAAACCCGATTCAATTCAGTTCAGTTCAATTCAACTTTATTTGTATTGCGCCAATTTATAACAATGTCATCTCAAGGCGCTTCACTGACAATCAGTTTAAGCTATTCTGGTTGTCATACATCAATATATACAAGCCAATTAATGACAAATAGCTTATGTAAGAAAACCAACAGACTGAATCGAATCTAGTCTTCGAACTTATCCCTTCAATATAACTTTTATCTTTGAAGCAACCTTCTCAGTTCTTTGCCTGTTCTCTGATTTGAGCATGAAGAGTCATTTCTGCAAAGTTGTGGTTTCTTCCTTTAAAATGAAGAACTCCATGAAGTACATTTGTATTCTGGGATTGTCTGTGGTTTTTTATGTTACTTTTGATTAAATCCTACTGGTTATGCACAGTTAACTTTGTTTTCTTAGAACCTTTAATGCAGTGTCTCTCAAACACATTAAGCCATGGCCTGCATGATAAAATGTGTTGGTGCTCAAACCTGCATCATTTCTGCATTCATGGTTTAATTTCAACAGCCCTGACAAAAATTTGTGATCCCCTGAAATTATCCCTTGACCCCCATTTTGACAACCACTCTAATGTACAGTAGGTGTTACTTTTGCTTCATTTCATATGTAAGTTTTAGGAGCATTTTCCCCTCAAGTTTAAATTGCACTCTTACTGTAAGTCATCACCTGTCCTCAGTTTTACCAGGTTCCCTTTGATCAGTTCCTGGGGGGCATTGTTGTTTTCCACTGTTCATTGTGTGTTCTGTCTTGTTCTACGTGCATTTCTTTTAAATTATCATTATTTCTGGATTCCCTGCAAAATAGGAGCTTTTTTAGTCAATATTTTTAAGAAATTGGGGTCAAGACTCAGTCAGGATTGAGACTCCTTTATGGTTTACAGTAGTGTAGGAATTAGCATTCACTTATGATGATGGTTAATGTTAGGATATGAGTCTAAATCATGCAGTGCATTATTGGAGAGTCCATCCAGACAATGCAAACCAGATATGTGTGTGTTTCTCTACAACTGTGATAATGGACAGATAACACTGTTACATCTCAATGAAATCAACTATACTCTGGGGTTTTGTCCTTTTCCTGAATCATTTATATTATCTCAGGTTTGTCTCACCTTGAGCCTGGTGGCTGCCAGAAAAGATAACACACATAATCCCACACCAAAGCCAGAAACATCCAAACAACAATCAATACCCCAAAAATACAGCAAAAAGGTCCAAATCTATTTTTTTAACCTTTAATGGGTATCTCTAAAATGTTGTTATGACACATCATATCAAGAGATCGGGTTGGTCTAAAGCACTGCTTCAAGACTAATTCAGCTTATTACTGCTTACTTGCGTTATGTCATGATGTAATAACAGTCATGCTCTACTGCTTTACAAACTATGAGGTTTAAGATGTAACTTTCTACAGACCTGCATGAGTTTGCGAGCACGAACACATTCTGGGAATCTGTGTAGGTGTCAGTGTGAGTGCTGTGTGCCTGCTGCAAACGAAAACGGCTCCCAAGTCAAAACTAGGTTTGGGGTTAATAAGAGAAAACTGGGTTACGGGGTATGTGCTGTGAGTCTTATGGCGATCATCCTTTGTTAAGGCAACCAGGAAGCTTAATGTGATGTTGCGTGTTGTTCGGCCAAGTCAGACACAAAGAGAAACCTCCGGGCTGTCTGTTGAATAAGGCGGTCTGGGAAGGCGCACTGCTGTGATTTGGATTAGAAAAGAGATGGAAAAAGGGGGTCTGAGGGACAGAACTGTGGGCAAGGGGTCAGTAGTTCTAAGAGGACTGACCAGTATATGTGCCACAACGGCTGATGCTGAATCACAGTTAACCCCAGAAAACAGATTTCTCGCACACTGCATGTATTTGTGACTCAGGGTCCAAAAGAGAATTGCACTAATCACATTTCCCCCTGTTGAACTTTCCAGAATACTAAACAGGAGAAGGTTGGCGACTTTCAAGGCTTCAGTGTGGAAGTTAAAGTACATTTCTTGAGAGGCTGCTGAACAAAAGGGCTCAGAAAATAAGAAGCAAGAAGTTTATAAAAACTTAAATTTCATAACGCTGGCTTAATTTATAAAGCCAAAGTTGAGGTTTAATTAGATTCTTTCTTTGCACCATCTTTAAGGCTATTAATGTTATTAATAAAGCATGTCAAGTGTCTTATACAGCAAACATGCAATACAAATAAACTTGCCTTTCCTATTAACCTAATGGATCTTTTCACTGGCAAAAAGGAAATGCAGTGTGCTCAAAGCATTGAATGCACAAGGTCAGTTTGCACATTATTGCAGGAAAACAGACCAAAATAAGGTCATTTGTCAGTATTATGGTCAAATTACCCTTTCATGTCCTACTTTTGCTCTTTATTCTGCTTTATGTAAATAACTTGGAAGCCCACCTTCCTGCACATTATCTATAAAATCTCCTAACCACTTTCAGTAATAACTAAAATCATAAAATGACAAGCAGCCAAAACGCATCCTCTTCTATGGCATGAAGCAGTACAGTAAGACAGATTCAACGTAATCTGTCTCAATTACAATGTAATCAATGTCATCTGTTGATTTCCTTAGCTAGGCTATTTGTTAGGAATCACCTTGAATGAATTCTGATGACAACAGATTGGCTTGAACTTTTCTTCTGTGAAGTGCCCTGAGAAGACACGATGATGATTTGGTGCTATACAAATAAACCTGAATTAAACTGAATTGAATTGAATTGAAAACTGAAAAAGAATTACATCAGTGTGCGGGCATCATTTAAACTAAAAAACAAGAGATACAATAGATTATTAGTTTTAAAATGATAAATACTATTGATATAATGATATAATACTATAAATACTACCAAAGAAAATACTATTGCACTATACCAACCAGTCAGCCCTTGAGTAACCACAACATCTCAGCCCAGTTTATTTCTATAAACTACAAACAAAGATCTGCAACAGTGATATCTGTTCTGTGAAGGATGACATTATAGAACAACTGCTTACTCTTGTAAAGAACAAGGATTGCTCGTAATCCCACACCAAAGATACAAAATATGTTGGGCTGTATTATCTAAAAAGGAGTATAAATGATGATAAATTTCCTTTCAGACTTGCTCTTTTATACCGGTTGCATTCAGACAAACTTTGGCCTTTGAGCAGTACATATGCATAAATGTACATCATTTTGACTGAACACACAATAAATGATCTGGACGGGGATGGGGGCGGGGGCGGGGGTGGGGAGTCTTGTGGCTGCATTTTGCATTTGGTCTCTTGCTCAATATTATTTACTGTAAGCGTTTCTTTGTGTGCAGAACTGAAAATAACCCCATGACAATGACTCCAGGTATGCTTGCTGCTGTGTCGTCGGCCACCTTCCTAAGCATGGTTTGTGGTTAAGAAAATGCCAAACATTCATTGCATAACATAATAACGTCCTATCCTGTTTCGACAGTCAACTTATCCAGAACATTTCCCAATATATGAACATGGCCAGGATGTGAAAAGCCAGCAGTGAGGAAAATGTTTGAAAAGACTATTCAGTTTGAAGAGCTGATCGATTTTACTGCACATTTTCCACAGTGCAAGTCTGACAGCAGCTTTGTGGGTTGCACTCGAAGCAATTTCATATTTTCATTTTATATTTAGTATTGATATAAACAAAGGCCCTTTTGGAGGTTATATAGTTATTTTTGGTTGTTCAAATTCTGTACACTCTATATAGGCTATCTTTATAGTATTCTTGATAGCTTCAGAGTCAGCTGAAGTGAATTTCCCCACAGAGTTCAAATTATACTGAGCATGAATAGTAGAAATGATCATGGCTGTAAAAGAGGTATCTGCACTCAGTATCCTTTACACATCTGTCAGTTTTTATTCTGCCTCGTGGAGCCTCAAGTGTCAGTCAGCCAATGACAGCGCCAGCAAATCAGTTGGTGTATAATTAGGTTATCCGGGCAGTTAAACAAAAATTACATTTCTTTCCTCTCATGCAGACGGCTGCAGGTCAAACCACAGCAACTGTGTCAATCTGCCTTTAAACCAAAATTACCCAGTTGTCCTATGGGCATCATTCTGGACTGCACTTTCACAGATGAGCAAGGTTGGTTAAAATCTAATTATTGTGCCAATAAATTTGAAAGAACAATCTATAAAAGCAGCATGATCAAATAGAGCCAAAATTTTTTAACAAAATCTTCAATTCCATACAATCTTGCAAAGAGCAGGTTTCTCTATTATCAATTATCATGCATGTGCCCCCCTTTTCGGTGCAACTTGGGCACTTTGCTTCTTCGACTACTACTTTAAAGGCTCATCCAGTCATTTCATTTCTCTGATGTTTTAGAAAATATTTAACAACTTCCAAACTATAAAATTAAAATAAAATTCACAGAAGTCAAAGCAGAAATCTCACAAAATGCAATGGTTTCTGCAGAAAAGATTTAATGCATGCTGGGATATTCAGAGTCGATGGGTGCACAAAGGTCGAAGAGGGAAGAATTTGGTGCAACAATGAGTAAATGGTAATTGAGAAATGGCAACTGAAAACCAAACAAAACCTCAAAATAATAATCAAAATTTGGTTCCCAATGTTGTATCATATTAATTTAAAAAATTTTCTAAAATTAAACTTTACTAATAATGGACTTTCATGTCATCACTAACACAGTGTGCATTAGTAAAAACAACTTCTGGCATTAATTAGAAAATTGTTGGACATACAGTATTGTGTGCGTGTATTCTCAGTCTAGCAGGCTACAAAACAAAGTGCATCATGGGTAAACACAACCATAGCAGGCAACTCTGGGCTCTTCCCCCTCGACTTCTTACATCCCAACCCCGTTCAGATATCGGGAAATGTTCCACTGTGGTGGAAGTGCACACGCACAGCGACAGCCCTCCCCTTGACCTTTTTCACAACATTTCTTGTGCTTTAAGCAAAACGACTTCTTGCATCATTTAATTTCTTATGACATGGAGCCTAGCTGGTAAATGTCCACTACAGCTTCAAGAGAGAAAAGCGGAACATTTGTCTGAATGCAAATGGTATAGAAAACAGTCAACACTATTACCGCTTTCCAGAGCAAGTCTGAAAATCAATCAACTTACTTAACAAATCATTTTTGTAATTTGGTTTAATCAGCTTCTTTCGATCTAATTCTAAAAGGTTCAACAACTTTAAAAGACCCCTTTATTTCATAAACCAGTGTAACACTAATGGAATAATCAGGACTTAAAAGTGAACATAATCAAATGGGCAAAGCATGAGCCCCTTTTTTAATTATTTCTGTTTAGATTTTATTTTCATCAGAAGCTTATTAAGGCAAAGAGTTGCTGATTAGTCTCTCTGTTTATTATTCGCCCTGCTGGGGTGGCAATGGGAGAAACATAAGAAGCAATCAGGGCTGCACTATTCTAAATGTATGACCTTTTCAATCACTAAATCAGACCAAGTGACGGATCCATATTAACTTCAATGGACTGTCAGGTCTTCATCATCAAGACTTCATCAGTGCAGGAAGCTGGAGGATATCAGCTGATAAAAAAAAAGAAAAATGTGATTGCTGCAGTTAGAGGTGATATTATCCAGATGGCAAGGAAACATAATGAAAAAAAGACATATTTAAGGAAAACGTATATCCAGAAATAGATGGCCTTGTTAGCCTTGAAGGATGGTGATAGGAAGGGAGCAGTCAGTGTCAAACACATGAAGGAAAACCATGAATGAATACAGCAGTGACTCACTCCGGAAAATGCTTGTCACATAGAAGTCCAACACAATGGCTTCTGTAAGAGCTGCAAAGGTTTTCCAGCTCAAATTGGCTTCATACAGGTCCTTTTTTTTTGCCATCAGTAATCTTGTCAAACTGCTGCATCTACTTGTACACAAACATTAGATGGCATGTGTTGACGTTGGACTTTTTGTCTATCCTTTTCACTTTTCTTCTTGGGTAAAGTATAGTGAATCTTCAGAAAAGACTTCCACATTTATCTTTGATAAGAAAAACAAAAAAATAGACTTCTTACGTCCCTGCTCTCTGCCACAAGAGCAGAGACCATGCAGGCAGGAGCTGAGGTTTGTAAAACCTGCAGCAGTATGAAATCTAAAAACAACAAAAGTTTTTTGTTGAGACAAAGATGTACCAGATGTTTGTTTACTGAATGTGTGATTCAGGATGCTGAGTTTTAGACACTCTCACCTCCTTTCTCTAGGGATGTAAAAATACATTAATCTACCACCATAAAGAACCAATAGAACCAATGATTAACACAGTATTCTTTTGCAAGATGTGGATTTTGTAAAAAAATTTTTTTAAATTTTATTTCCAGCATTCTTTTAAAGTAGCAATTAGCCATTGTTCTTTTTTGCCATTTTGTTAAACGTCTTAATGTTTTACCTAAAAATGAGTGGCTTCTTAGTTCAACCTACAAGGGTAACAAAAATGCCTAAAATGTGTATCTCATTCCTGTTCAGGGTCACACAGGGGCTAAAGCCTATCCTAGCAGCTTCTTAAATATGAATTCATAGAATTCCCTTAAATCTGTCTGATACCAACATGAAATACTTTAATGATAGATGGAAACTGGTGTAGTCAACAGCACAGCTATCCAATTGGTACCTGTTACACTTCCTGCTTCCTAGCCTTCTAGTTCCATCCATCACAGTCTGGGGATTTGCTGGAGCCTCCCAGCATTTAGCAAGAGCAGGATAAAGCTTGTAAAAGTGGATTTATATCACAGGATAAATCTGGTTCAAAGATCTAAATCTTTTTAAAGTGAATAAATTGGATGGCTTGATTAAACTAATGTCCCAGCTGGTGGTCGTTTGGACTTTTGGTCTAAGAATGAGTGACTTACTATGACAAACTATATTCAGATTTTTTTCTGTGAATTTCACTTTGTGTTGATAATTTTCTATAAAAAGAAAAAACCTGAACAATTAATGGCCTGAAAGCAGCTTCGTCCAAGAGCTGTTGCTCAGCAACAAGCATCACATACATGCTTAAGAAAGACAAAAAGTAAAAAAAGAATCTTGCATTGACATACTGCTTATGTGCAGTTATATTGAGATGGCTTTGCCAATATTTTGAATCAAAATGGGAGGTGTGGGAGTAAGTACTTCCATTGGGTATTGATATGATGGCAGGCGTGGGGTGACAAAGGGATTCATACAACTATAAGCGTAGATGGAGAAAGGAAGGAAGAGGAGAAGAAAAATAAGTGAAGCAACTATAGACAAGCAGGGGAACGGAGATAAAAGATACCCTGCAAGAGACCAAAGGATTACTAATCTTTGATTTAATGAGATAACATTCATTTGAATAAGAAAACAGAAAGAATTGAGATAATAAAAGGTTAAATTCTGGGATTCTGTAGTGTAATACTGTTAGTTGTGGACAAGGACGCTGCTTGCTGCTCTAAAATGGCACACAGAAAAAATAACCAGTGTAACATGACTATTTACTAAAGGTGGAACAGGACTGCAAGGAAACAGAACAAAAGCTAAAATGAGGTCTTGTGTTGAAGAACAGGGGCAGGTTTGTGATAGAGGGTGAATAGCAGGAAAAGTAAGTTACATAATTACTGTAAACGCTGCGTATATGCTGTCACCTGGCTCAGTCTCAGCATTCAACTTGCGCAAAGAAGCAATAGAACCAATAAATAGTTGTCTTTGTATAGACTTCCAAATTTAAGACCTTTTTAAATGTCACTTTGATCAAATTTAAGACATTTAAGACATAAATGTTAGCATTATGTTGGTTAAATATCACTGGGGAAAACACTGTAAACTCTAACATTGGGTTTAATAGTATATTTCTAGTAGCTATATCTTACTTTTAACCAAGTTGTTAGTATTACTAGTCATAAAAAAGTTTGATGAACTCAGGAGGGCAAACTGTTGCAAAAAACTAATAAATTAAGCTGAACCTACTTAATTGATTTAAGTTGTGGGGGAAAGATATATGAAACCCACACTTTGACTGTTACTTTGGCAAATTAATTATAGTTGAAATTACACAATACTCTTTAAAGGACTGTTTGTTTTTCATCCTTCCAGTTCTGCAGCTAACAGACCCAAAAACATATCTGGTCTCCATGTTGAACTAAATCAGCCCTTAGGGGTTTGAAACAGTGACCTTTTTGTGTGGAGTTTGCATGTTCTCCGCATGTATGCTTGGGTTCTTACCAGGTAGTCCGGCTTCCTCCCACTGCCAAAAGACATGCATGTGAGGCTATTTGGTCACTCTATTGTCACTGTGAGTGTATGTGAATTATTGTCTGACTCTCTGCGTGGCCCTTTAACAGACTGGCGACCTGGTCAGGGTGTACCACGCCTCTCACCTGATACAGCAATAGCTGGGATAGGCTCCAGCCCAACTGCGAGCCAATATGATTAAACGGTACAGAAAATGAATGAATAAATACTACACTTAGTACAAATCGGTTTGATGGAGCTTCAACATAGTTCTGAATGTATGTGAATTTTTTTTTTAATTGGCAAGATGTCTCAGTGGCAAAGTACTGTTTGTTCAAAACCATCATCCAGCCTAAAAGGTGCTGGTAATTAACTTTGGGGTTTTGCATATGAAGATTCCCTCCAGTTTTCTGAAAACTATCAGCTACAAATCATGAAAACAAATGTACAACTTTTGGACTGAAAAATATTTTCCTCACATTGTTGGACTATTTGCCCTTAGGTTCCCTCTCAGAGTCATGACTTTCCCATATTTATTTCTGAGAAGAATAATCTTTTTATTATCCACCCCTTTAACATCTAACCTTTTACCTGTGAGATATTTCATAAGTTTACCAGCATTACACAACTGTCACAGTACTTTGTTATCCTGTGTCAGATTTTATGAATTGTACTTCTGGTATCAAAGCATAGAATTACTTTGACTTATCAGTATAAGTTAAATCAGTCCCTATTTTTTGCTTTTTATGCATTTATAAAACATTTATAAGCATTTGTAGATTATTAACTCTGACAATAAACTTCTGCATCTTCACACAATAAAAGCAGAAAATCTTTTCAAATATGGGGACAAAGATTACTTGTGTTTTTTTACCTGTGGCTGCGGTAAACATTGAGCAGAATGATGACAAATCCCAGGCAGTAACAAGCCAAGTAGGGGCTACCAAACAGTCTGGAGAGTCGCCTGGTACGATACTCCCATCGAGCTACCTATACCAAATGACAAAAAGACAAAGGTCAGAGAAATGACATGCTGCGGTTGACCCAAAATTTGTTGATTAAACTCAGTGCAGCAGTGAAGAAATTGTAGCGAAAAGTGTTTAGAGTTTTTGCTCAATTGGGGCAAACTGTAAACACAACGCTGACTGGCGTTCTTTATGTACAAAACTAGAATATGACCAAAAGAAGAAAGCCAGCATTTATCTTTCCTTAAGTCCAAAATTCATGATTCTATTAGCTCTTAATTTATCTCGTACTGAGAAGATTTAACTCTTTTTGTCTCTCGTTAACAATTAACAAGATTTTACATGTGAGCCAATCAGAACACTGATGAAAATGGACGTAACCAAAGTAGCGTTTCTGAAAGCTTTCCAATTCCAACCATAAATTGAGATGCTAAAAGAGCAAACCACATTTCGCAAGCATCTTTTATGGTCTTCACTTCTCTCTTGTTGCCTCTATTTGAAATAGTTCACTCACAAACAACGGCTAAATGTTTGTGCTTAACGTCCTTCTGTATAAGTTATTTTGCTGCTTGTAGCAAAGTGCTCATTGTTGATCTGAAACCTTGGCCTCTGGGTGACTGTTTATTTACTGTTTATTGCAGATTTCTGTCCTGTGTGGATGACCTGATTCAGAAATGAATTT
This sequence comes from Craterocephalus eyresii, assembly GCA_037177035.1. NCBI lineage: Eukaryota > Metazoa > Chordata > Actinopteri > Atheriniformes > Atherinidae > Craterocephalus > Craterocephalus eyresii. The sequence continues at coordinate 17,921,284 of JBBBVT010000023.1, read as the reverse complement.
CCGTTTCTTTCTTAGCAGAGAATTTCAGACACATTGAATTACAACCTTTCGTAACAAATTCAAAGCATTTTTCAGTGAATCCTGTAACCTTCACTCAGCCTTGATTGAAGTTAGAGAAGTTCTACATTTTCTTTTGTAATCTGGGTTTGTGGCATCATGTTATCTGGGTCACTTTTCATAACGAACAACAGATCTGATTCAAACACTTCCTACTGTGAAGACCTTTGTAACCAAGCTGTTTTGCATTAGGGCAGTTTTTTCCCAAAATTGGTTGAATGTCAAAAATCATTATAGCTAATATACTAGTCCACAGTTTACTTTATCATCTTTTTAGATTAAGTTTTGCTTCAAATTCACACTCACAAACTCCTGACCTTATGTCCGGTCAAACTGGTCCCTACTGCTTCCCTGTTATTTGCATATTGCAGATTTATTTATGAGGATCTGCACAAACAACCCTACTAAATTTGAAATACACAAGGAAGCCATGATAAGAAGATGCTTTAATCCTCAAAGTACATTAACAAATTATTTATTTATCATTTCTTTAATGCATCATTCTGGAGTAGCAGTAGGCTACTAATGGGCATTATTTTGACTGGGCTACTGTGTTTTTCTGCTGGTACATTATGATTGTTTATCATTTTCAGCTCTCCATAACGCAGCTGGGAGTGACGGCTGACGCCAAATTCAGGGTCACAGTTGCATTTTCTGGAATTGAAGTCCGACCAGTAATGCAACATAAAAGGCTGCCGACCAGTCCGACTTCTTTATGAAATGACTGACAGACATCCCGACAGAGGAAGTGCACAGATGACTGTCAAATCACACAGAAAAGGATCCAACTCTTGTATGTTGCCATGGTAACATCTTTACTATGTTCAGAGCCAGGTCAGGTTGAAAACAGAGAAAATGATAAATGGTAAGAGACAAAAAACATGATATGAGTGTGTATGTGTGTGTGTTTGTGGATCCTCACTGGGTTAAAGTTCATGCCTAAATGCATTCAGATGTGGTTTGCAGAGGTTTACTTGAGTAATAAATTCATATTTTATCATCCTTCAGGTTCATCTGCTCCCCCTTTTTAAGCTTTCGGGCTGGCAACCTTCCTGGCCTCAGCCTAACAGTTACATCCACATGTTGATATCATCCCAGACTGGAAGCCGAATCATTGTGAGCCACAGAACAATGTACGTTACAGCAGAGGGCATAATCACTGATTAACTGCACAGATAGCAGGTAGCAGTATGAATGAAGCCACTTCTTGTAATGTCCTTGTGGCATTTCAGTTTGCAGAATGATGTTAGGGAAGTCAACCAATCCCCATCTAGCATTGAATTGCATCTGGTGAAGGGGAAGGCTGCTGGGCAGACCTGCTAAACCCAATCAGGTCGTGAGGGTGAATTGGGAACCTTGGGGTTATGAAATCCAAAAACACATGTTAACATACTATTCATTCATTCATTCATTCATTCATTCAGTCATTCATTTTCTGTAACGCTTAATCCCACTCCCTCTGTCTGTTGCATTACTTCTGTTGATTTGTTCACATGTTGTGAACATGTTGTTTGGTCTTAAAGCAGATCTCAGTGACTCTGAGTTTTTTTTTTACCATGCAGTGCACACCCCAAAGCTGTAGAGGGAGCTCCATAGCGAAAATAGGCAACAGACAAAGCAGACTGCAGAGGCAACTTACTGTTTGTTTTGAACAGGCGATGGTAAGTCACCTTGGCTTCAAAGGTATGTAGTAAAAGTAAATATCAAAGCAGTATAAAAGCAAAAAACTAATCACAAATTAAATATGCATGTCTGTCCAAATGGATTTACGACCTGCTGTATAGCGATGGTCTCATGTATCACGAGACTTCCAAACCAAAACAAACGCGAGCGTCAATGGGCAAAACTGCAAGCGCGGTTTCTGGTATAGGGAGACCCGATGGAGGAGGAATATCTGCTTTTTCATCAGAACAGGTCAGTCAAGCAAAATAATTACTTCCAAGCAGCTTTATGACTAAAACAAAGTTACATAGAGTATCTTTAAACTCTCGCAATATCAACAAAATAATAGCCTAAAAGAACAAAGACAAAAAATAGAAATTGTGTGCAAAAACTTTAATCTCTTTTCGATCCGAGTCCCTGCACTATCGTTAGATGCAACAGCCATGATTTCAGCAGCTAAAACTCATGTTAACACATGAACTAATTGTTTTTCTTTAACATTTTCAGTAATTACAAAACCAGAATGTAAATTAAAGCAAGTGTTGCAAAACCGAGTGACAGGGGTTGCATAACCACACTGGAAATGTGAGGGTAACTGGACCTGAGGAGGAGAAATCACACATAATTTTCTCATGGGTTTGAAACACCTACAAGTGGTTCATTATGAGAAATCTATGCGAATTACCTTGAAACCTGAGAAGACGTCTTTTGGCGCTGTGTGAAATACAGCAGGCGGCCTGCACCGCCTGTATCAGAGAGCCATTTATGCTCCGAGCCAGAGATGGACCGGCAACCTCACACATCATCATCCAACATGATTTACTGATAAAATACCCAGGTGTCCTACAGAAAGACTGCTGATGTTATCAAACCTATCAAGCCATGGATATAACAGAAGGCACAGATGAGGGAAGGGCATGGAGTGGCGCCAGATTGACAGAACTTACAGCTCTTAAAGACAAATTCAATAAAGACGGAACAGGCTCTTCCAGCATCCTGCATCAGCCCATTTATATCTTAGAAGCAGGAGCTGGCCATGAAGTCAGACAGAGGGCTCTCTGACATCTGTCACTCCTAAGGGAAGAACATCTGAGTGAGAAGAAATTGGGAATATACTGTATAGCTAAAATAAACCCACGAGTCATCCCCATGTAATCACACTCCTGTTTAAACACAAAGACAACTGAACCCAAAGTCAAACCTTATGTAATGCTAAAGTGTAACAGTGGTTCTTTGGGAATAACTTGAGTTTGTTTTAATTTTGAAACCCTCAAGGGAGTTAGGCTCAACATTCGACTGTGTTCTACCCGCCTGATCAGCAGCTGATGGCTTATTCACAATATTAATGTTTGGCTGTGTTTAATGGAGGACAACTTGCACACTGGCACAGCCAAGTAATATGGGTAATGAGGGAAAGAGAACAAGAACATGGGTTGATCACATGCTTGCATGCACAATAACATTAAAGGGGCGGGGGGATTGAAATAATGATAAAATATCCAGCATTAAAATGAAGTTTTATCATCTGCAGAGGAGTATATTATGTGATAAGATATGTTTGATTAAGGAAATGAAAGAGGATATAAAAAGTTTAAATGAAAAAAAACAATTTTTTTTTAAAAATAATAAATCATTTCCCAACTTTCCCCACTTTCAATGGGTGCTAAAAAAGGTAAATGTAACTGAAAAGCAAATAAATAATTCTGGAGAAAATATCAGCATTAAAGAAAATGTACTATAACCTGGTTGCATAAGTTTGCACACCCTTAAACTAAAATTTACAGCTGAAGCACCTCTTGGTTTAATTACAGCATTCAATCTTGGGTACACAAAAGCCTGGATAAAGTTTTCTTTTTGTAGGACTCTCCTGACATCTACTCAATTTCCTGTTACAGTAAAGAAAAAACCATGGTTTATTGAGGGCTTACAACGCAAAGGGATCTCATTGTTGAAAGGTATCAGTCAGAAGAGGGGTACAAAAACATCTCCTCATGGAGCACAGTGAAAACAGTCATTAAAAAGAGTGGAATATATACTGTATCTTGTTTTTAGTAATTATTCTAATCTCTGGAAACTATCAATTTTTTTCAATTTTTATTAACTTTTCTCCATGACATCTTCCAAATACAAATCAAAGATAGCCATGGAAACCTCTTGTTTTTGGTTCCTCAAGGGATAACAAGAAAATCTTGCACCAATAATTGTCTTTCCTATTAGATTACGACCTTCAACATTGTGACTGTCTGATACATTTTATTAAGTATCGTCTTACTAATTGCTCAAAAAGATTAATTTAATCTCTTTTTCTTTTCAATGCGGAATGTATATGTTCCAAAAGAACAAATGCTAAACTTTGTATTGCTTCCACAGGAAGGAGTCAGCTAAGGAACAGCTGCAGTGGGGACATGAAAACATGTTAACAATAATTAAACGATGGAAAACTATATAATTAAGAGATATAAAACAACAAGAGTTATTGAAAACAAAATTCATCAAGTATTGTGATTCATTATCGTTGGGTATTATTAGCATTGTCATTAAGGTTTGTGATGTTTTATGAATTGCTTTGAAAATTTCAATAGTTATTATGAACAAAATGGTTAGAACTACATATATATTCCACTATTCGACTTCATCTGTGTATTGTCTGTGTATTTAAACAGTTTTATATTTTGTCATCAACCGATCAGCTTTTTATTAAAACCGTCCGTTCAGCCCATGATGCAGGTCTGAATAATCGACTGACCGACTCCACCGACCGTCGCAACACATCCCTCACCGACGCCAGGTAGCACCACACATTGCTTCCTGATCTGTGGGAAACACTGAATATGTTATTCATATATGAATATATAAAAAGAAATTAAATAAAGATCAAGTTTTTCTTTTTTAAATCAGAGAAAGTATTTGTATGCAGAGATGGGGGGACTCGAGTCGATGACTTGACTCGAGTCCGACTCGAGTCGCCAGATTTGTGACTTGTGACTT
>JBBBVT010000023.1:17890316-17901180 GCA_037177035.1 Craterocephalus eyresii | reverse complement strand
TTTTAAGGACTCTTAAATTTTTGGCTAAACGGGACAGCCTTCGCGCAGCCTTGTGACGTCAGCGTCCTTAAAATGCGTCCTTAAAATGCGACCTTAAAAGGACGCAGACCCGGAATTGAGACACACCCATTGTTTTTTAGGTACGGCGCTTTAAAGACGTCATGTGATCTGATCACGCCGGCTTGATCATCGGCCCCAGAGGGTTAAGAAAAACTTTCAACTTTTTCTTTTTGGACTAAAATGTGTGGGGGATTGTCCTGATAACTTGTTGAAATGACATGGAATGACCCTGTACTGTTGCACCCTAGTATGAATGACTAAGGAATTATTGCTGTCCATCTGTCTAGGATATTATACGGCCATTTCCAAACAATTTAGAATCCATCCTTCCACAATAAGAATGATTATTCACATGCAGACAGTTCATGAAAGTACAATTAGAAAAACACTGAGTAAGTTGGATTGTTTGGAGGGATTGCAGAGGAAAGTATTCTCTCTCTTAGAAAAATAAACATTGCAGCGTACAACTCCAACACTACTTTTTTCCATGTTGCATGTTCATTTTCTTGAGACCAGCAACCGCCCAAGACGTGTTCGTTTTCTTTTTACTGTAATCCTACTCAGCTCTTTCCTACTGTTTCTTTTGATCTATGACCCATAAATTGATCTCAGAATGCATCAAAGAAGTTTAATCTTTACATCATCCCTGACGCTGGCTCTATAGGAGTCTGTATAGAAACTGGAAGTGATAGCCCTATTAAATAATGAAAACACCATCTCTGATACTCATAACTGTCAGTGATGCAGCACAGCTGCTCAAACAGACAAGATAAAAAGATCTTTTTCATTACCTTTGTGTTAAAGTACCGGTAAGTTCCATCAGTTCTAATGCTGTTTGCTTGAATAACTCCCATTGCAGCCTGTTACAACTCATCTTTCACCACAATGCTCAGAAAGAGTAATTTGTGATCGCATGCAGGGCCAAAACCCCTTAGTAACATCTACTTTAATGAAAATAATTGCCTTCTCCTCTTGTCTTTTTTATGATGAACATGTCCTGCTGGATTGTGTGGGCGTGAATGCGGACTGAATCAATGATTGAATGAGTCATTGCTAAATGGTAAATGAAATGGCCATCTTAAACTGTAACACGTGCACTCGTTGAATCATTGGAACTAGTTTCAAAACAGCTGATGAATTACTCCAATTTCTGCCAATGAGCCAAGAACTGCCATTATATTGGCTCAAGACATTGTTATAAAATAAAGTCATGGTCATAACACAGCTGGTTTACATTCTCGGTCCTCCCATGGTTATCAGAAGAGTTTGAATAAATGAAATGCTGGCAAGCATTTCCTTGCCAGCAGACAACAGAGGAAATATCTAATCCCGTAGGGTACCAAGGTTGGGATGCTAGGCATCATCCTCTCAATGCTGAATCCCCAGCAGGTTAGTAAAAGACACTTTGTGTACCAGCATTAGACAGAGACATTACCATCCAGGGTATCCAGGCTCTGTTATCAATGGTTTACAATTGGCCGTTGTACAGCTCTACGGTAAAGGAGCTGTTAAAGTTTTCACAAAAGCAAGTCACAAACTTCGCATTCAGACTTTTTCTATTATTTGGCCTCTATTAATGTGAAAAGTTTACATAATTCACTACAATTAAGAAGGAAGATATAACTCCATTAAAGTCTGCAGGATAATAATACATATGAAATCTGGATAATCTTTGACAGAGAATGAAAGAAACTAATTTTCTTCTGTCTTTATATGAAGGATTTGTGAGGGTACATATGTTCACAGGGCACTGGAATCATAAACATATACACATGGATCCGTAATTAGTCTTGGCGTCTTTACAATGGGAAATCATATTAAAAAGATATCAATTATCTTTCAGCCTAACAGTCTACAACAGACAGATGGCCATTTAAAATCAGACCCAGAGTCGGGGTCCAGGTAGCTTGATTTGACAAAAATACATTTGATCAGATACATTATCATTTTTCAAATATCCAAATTATTCCTCACAGTTCTTATCTTAAACATTATCTGGAGAAAGAAATAAACAAGTGGCAAGGTATGCAGAAAAGGCCTAGTTTTCAGGCTCCATCCTCATCCGTCACTTAATGCAGAGGATGGAGTAATACCACCTGAACACGCAGTGCTAAGTAGAAACAAACCATAGAAGACCAGAAAAAACACACAAGAAGAATGACGGTGAGGTCAAAAACTGTAGAAATTGTGCAAGCTTCTGAAATAAGTCTATGTGTGTCCGGTGGTTGGTTAGAAATAAATTTTAATTTGGTGTTATCACCATCAACCGATGTCTGAAACTAACGTTGCATCGCACGTTTTAAGTGTTTACTATGAGCTCTGTGCTGCCCACTAGTGGCGGTGAACCATGCATAACAGATGCAAGAAAGTATGAGGACAGCAACACATTCAAACTTTTGAAGAGGACGTCTCTGTATGTCTGTAAGGAAGCATAAATGGGCCTTAAGGGAAACCTCAGCCACCTTGTTGAGGAAACTTATTTCGGCCGCATGAATTTGCAATCTTTTCTTCAGTCACTACCAGTTTTTGGCAAAACATGGATATTTATTATGGGCTTCAACCAGTTATTGTAGATATCATCTTGACACCTACAATATTTTATTTAGCATCTAAAGCATATACAATACAAACCACAGCAGTTCTTACCATGTTCCAGAACAACGGGTTGAAAACAATGGCAATCACAGCCGTACAAAAGCTGAAGTCATGGACGTTAATGTGTCTTAGGACATCTTCCATCAGCGTCAAGTCCATCTACAAGAAATAACCGTGTGTTAGCAAGACACACAACAAACCACACACAAACATTCCATTAAAATAAACTTTTTAATGCCTTCTTTTCCAGCTAGTCATAATCATTTGTATTTATAAATAAAATTAAGCAAAAAATTCAACATAAATCCTGAAAAAATAGACAAATGTAACTGCAGTTATATATTTTCTTTCCACATTTTTGTAAGTACAGTTAAGACTCACTCAAATGTGTGTATTTTTCCACCCATATGCCTTATTTCTGTTATGTCCCGTCTATTTCCTGTATAACCCTGCGGTTCTTTGCATTTTTGACTTATTCAAATCTTTTCCACTTGAGACACATAAACACGCCATCCATAAAATTTCTTCATAATTACATTTGCTCTAATTTAATCTGAGATCTTGACTGTTGTGCAGTGCCAAATCAAATCACAGCATCAAAACTTATACAGTATTTCCTTTGTGGAGAAGTAGGAGGACGGATCATAACAGATCAAACAGAGTTCAATAAAAGTGAGGCATGGTAGAGCGCGTAGAAATGTATTCATTGGCTGATCAGATGTGGAGCAACGGAGATGGATGTTCTTTGATATAAAACTCCGTTTCTCTGTGTGGTTTTCTGCTGTAAAGCCGCTGACGACAGAGATGAACAACAACAATGTGCGTCTTTCAAGTCATTCCCCTTTATTTCCTGTGGGTGATTAATGTGTTTAATTCATGGCAGTGGGGCCAAAAGAGCAACACAGTCAAGTTGTTGCGGGTTTTGTGACATTTATGGCACAATAAGTTCTATAAACTTCTTAGGAGGTTTAATGGATGCAAAAAATATATTAGCAAGACATAGTAATAAACTTGACGCTGTGAGGCTCTTTGTGCAGTATGTGAACATTTTACTGTAAATTAAGTTACATGGAAGCAGGTCAGAGATATTTCTACCATAATATACCAAAATTATGATGCATGTGTTCCTTATTATCATTTCACAATATATATTATGTCATTTGTCCTGTTTTCGTCTTGGATATTTCATATCTTTTATCATTTAAAAGCTCTCTGCTAGTCCCGTCTCCGGTGTCCCTGGGGTCTTCACTTCCCGTTCCATTGTAGCAGGCTTTGAGTCATCATTTCCTCTAGTTTTTGCAACCCTGTGCATATACCTACGATTGATATTTTTCCCTAATTGATCAATAGTTGGTGCATACTGTAGCTAAAGTTGCATCAGATGCTGTTGAAGACCCATCTGAATGTATAAAAATAACCAACCAGTTGCATGTTTCACCTGCAGAGTGATGTTTTGTATAGATGGCATACTTTTATCTGCAATTACCTCCTTATCTTATAGTAGTTTTCCTAGAGCTGGGAACTTTGAGCGACCTTTAACATTTAACCAGTTCTGCTATCTTGAGTTTGCATAACTTGAAATACTTACATTTACGATATTAATTGCTTGCACAATCATTAAATCATCAGCTGCCATGCAAGGCAGAACCTAGATTTTGGTGAGCCGTGTGTGGCTTGTGAGCCCCAAATGAATAACCACATGTAGATAAAGCAACTTCCATTACCTTCATTTTATATCATCATAGGCTGTTTGTTTTTTTTGGGGGGGGGGTAGGGTGGGGGGGGTCATTGGGGTAAAAATAGGCATGGATAAACAATAATGTAGAAAGCATGTAGACCTTATCTGGCATCATTGGATCACACAGAATACCAGATCTGCTTGTAACATGCTGGTCATAGTACTAATATTAAAAACATGCTTTGCATGAATTAAATAGAATAAAGTTTGCTAAAGCTAGAAGTAAGGGGAGGCAGGGTTTTATTAAATGAGAAAATGTAAACATGTAAACATCTTGAGTATAAAGAAAAAGTAGAAAACTAATCTTAGACTAGCAAACATGCTATTCTTGCAGATTAGCAGTGTGAATGCATAAATGCTGAATATAGACATCAGCACATACATTTCCAGAAGAAACTGAAGAGGACGCTACTCTAACAAAAGTCAATAAAAAAGGGTCAATTCATCCACTGTACTCAGTTTGTCTAGAATGACTGCTCTCAAAATAAAAGAAAAATAACATTTGTAGGGCTGCATGCATAAATGCATTACCGTCTTGGTTGCTTTTTAAAATGTACAGCCTTACAGTATTATGTGTTTTATTTAAGTTTCGTTTCCGTTTTAAAAAAAGTTATATTCTTAGTTATATTCCTTGGGATCATGCTTTTAATTTGAAAGAAATATGTGGCAGTGAGACTTCCGCTCTTGGCAGCTCAACAACCGTAGAAGTTCAGTCGGGCAAACTGAGGCTGACGTCGCGTCTACGTTTCGCTGCTGCGTCGCGTTCAATCCGAGTCAGAAACACTGAACAACCTCGGTGTGACTGAGGGACACGGCGTTACCTTGGAGAAATCGACGTTGTTGAGTCCTCCGCAGCAGTCCAACGGCCGAGGATGAGGATTTTCAGCGGGCTCGTCTCTCCGCGCAGCCGCAGCGTCACTGTCGCTCATGCACGCTGCTGGCAATCTGAGCTCGTGCGCTCACACACGCGTGGAAGATAAACGTTGCCCAACAGAAAGGGCAAAGTTCTGGTTGTTACCGTATGAAGAGACTACAGGCCTTGCAGATGTGGTAAACTGCACCGGTCTGAACAACCTCTAACCCTGTGCAGTGCATTATGGGTAATGTGGTTCGTATTTTTAATTTAAAAAATGGCTTGGATGAGATACTGTTTTCTCTTTAAGGCTGAAAAGTTATTATTTTTTGTTCATTTTCGACCACACTTTTAGATATTTCAGATGCAGTTTGTCTATCCCCACTCTGAAATAAATGGTCTTTGATCCACAGTGACACCTGCTGGTTATATGAAGAGTTTGTGTGAGACAATATATCCTGACTTTCATGAGGTAAAAAAAATAGCTGGGTCATGTTATAGACTTCTGATAAAAACAATACATGTATTACATATTTTTTTCTTTATTGTCCCCTTCTTAGGTGTTCCATTTATGTCTGTCTTTTCTTTCTTTTTGTTTTACTTTTTACCTCCATTCCCCTACTTTGATTCTTCTTCCCTTTTTTCTATCAATTTTGTCTTGTTTTGCACATCCTCTTCCTCCTCTGTCATTTTCTTATCCTTAATTTAGTCTTTATCCCGCTGTCCATTTCTTTTTATTAGCTTTAAATAATGTATTCTGATTCTTTTTTTCCTTCTTTTAGATAGTCGCATTTCACTTCCTTTCCACTCCTTGCTTTTCCTGTCACATCAGCACATGGTTTTATTAATTTTTCTCCCCACTTCTCCTTCTGTTCTCACCATCTTCTCAGTTACCTTTTAATCTTTGTCTAATTTTTTTCACTTGACCTATTTCCTCCCATTGAAGCATTCATTTTCTCCCCTACATCAAAGTTCTTCTAATTCCTTAAATCTCCTTACATCTTTTTTGTTCAATTTCAGTTTGTTTACATGACACCTATTGTTCATCCCTTCAGTCGCATCTCATACAGTCGGCTACTGTTTCCTTCCCTCTTTTTTTAATCTTCAAGTCAGTTTTTTGCTCATATTTTCTGCTCCTCCTCTTCCTCCACCCCCCACCGTTTGTTTGGAGTTATTCAGCTAAGTGGAAGACGCCTCATGTGGAGAGAGAAGCAGGAGGACTGTTTGAAAGTCTCACAGCTCCCTGACCGAGCATAATGTCGGTTCATCAGGAAGTCTGAGATGAGGATGTTGTCATATACAATGAAACAAGAATGACACCCAAGCAGCCAGTGAAGACTCTGGCCATAAATGAGATTCTCTATTCTTCTTCTTCCTCCTGTGTCAGTTCCTCCTTCTGTTGATGCTGTGCAGAAAGAACTAAGCCACAATCTTCTTTTTAATGACAGGATAGAGTAAACTAAAAGTATAAAACGAACCATTTTTTCGAAAAATTTGTAAAATATGAGAAAAAATTTAGAAATGACTTTGTTTAGAAATACTATTCTGTATAACTTGGCTGGAACCGGTGCTTATTGGACTTCCTGTTGCCTTTCTATCATCTCCAACAAGTCTACCCATTTTCTTCTAACCTCTGACATGAACAAGACATTCTGGCTCAGACAACTGTGCCTGACTGGATATCTTCTCTTCATCAGACCATTCTCTGTAAACTTTAGAGTGTCATGTGTGAAAATATAAGTAGATCAGCAGTTTCTGTAATAGTCAGACAAAAAATCATGCCATCTTCAACTTAAGCCTGTGGGCATATTTTGAGGAAAAATGCCTTTGCATGAGTACATTGCAGTGAAACAGATGAGAAACATGAAATGTCTATCTTCCAATGCACACAGATTCCATTATCTCACCACCAAATCCTCTCTAAGAGTAAAAAATAATCACAATTGTACCGTTTTACTGGTATTTATAGTAGGTGATATAAGTTGTCATTTCTTACTGTGAACCCACCATAAGGACCAATGAGGCATAAAGTGTTATATAATTCTTGATTTGAACTTCAAGTCTTCTTGTCCTTATGTGATTGGGTGATTAGCATTTTTTTTTGACAAGTAATTAAACTGATGTACCTAATGAGGAATTATTAACCAAAAATACAAATCTTGTACTCAAACTCATGCTGGTTATGTGTTTTCAGTACATTGTCACACAAACCATTATGGTGCACCTGGTACGTTTTGTTGATTAATACATTCTAACTAACCGCATCTCTTGTTGATTTGTAATTAATTAGCCCTTTTTTATGTCCAACAAGTTTTTCTGGCTGAATAAAACATATCAGGCCTCTGAGTCTGACTAATAAAAAGCTTCAGTCAAGGTCTGCTTTGCCACTGATTACTGGAAACACTTGAATTCTATGTATTGAAAACCTGCCAAATGATTTAAGTGAAGGTATCACAATGCAAGTTTTGTCAAATGAATTGGGTCAGGGTTAAAAAAAAAAATCATATTTTGGTGTAAAATGCGGCCTTTCATTGCATTATGTAACCCTGCACACTGGACCTTTTAGCAGAATGCTGCTGTATTTCAAAGGGAAGCCACGGGGTCCTGACTAAGTACCCTTGTGACTAATCAGAGGGAGCCCAAGCTTGAGAATAAACATATATATTATTATTGCGGTGAGTATACTGATGGTGGGGGTTGGTGAAGGATTAAATGTTACCCTTTTCATATGATGTACATTAACTGCAGGGAATCTTCTGCACTTTTCGGTATGCCTTCCTGTGCTCAGTAACAGCGTCCCTTCCCCAAATCTTTCCATCACTGCTGGATTTCTATGTATTTAGGAAAGGAAAAGAGAGACAACCAAGAGAGGTTAATGAAGCGGGGGTGAACAAAAGATGAGCACAGGGATAATTCTTATATAACACGTAAGATGTTATTTTGATCATGGGGCTTCAGCAGCTTCTTGCATCACTATTATATTAGGGCCAGGAACAAGTTTCAACCAATATTTCCCCCCAAAGGAACATATTTTAACTGCTGTTGGGTCTGAGTCATTTTATTCTTGATCTTTTCAGACTTTTGGAAAGTCATTACTATTTAAAAACCTTCCTTGCATTCACACACATAAGTCTGTGCAGGGTTTTTTTGACAGCTGATTGCATTCAGTCTGAAATAAAGTGTAACCAGTTCCACTTCAAACCTTAATCTTACATCAATTCACGCATAAAGCAGGGGCATATCCCCATCATTTGCATCAAGCTTTGGTCTCTATAAGAGGGATGAGAAACACCTATATTTTTAATTTCAGTAGAATACCGTTATGTTGTGGTGCTTTTTTAATGATATCCATGTCTTTTGACCATTGAAGAATATGGTTTAATAATAAAATAAACATTTTTAAAATAGCAAACTAACTGAATTACCGTTATAAGATTATTCACAATTTTAATGGAAAAAACACACAACAGTTATGATAAATATAATAAATCATAGCCCACATTTATCAGCATTACACCAGTAGCAAAACAAAACTGTAGCAGTATTATGACATCAGATGGGCAAATATAAGAATAAGAATACACAATGTGAGAAATAATACACTGTCTACAGGCTTCATGTGCAGAAGTAGTTTTATTGCTTGAAACTCCCAGAATTGAAAACAAATGGCTTGTTTTTTATCAGCAGAGTGGTACTCAAAAAAGTATTACTGGAGCAAAATATCACTACACCCATTCCTACTTTATTCAGACTTCTAAACCCAGTACAAGAAGAAAAAGGTAACAAAAACATGAAGACTTAATGCCATGCTGAGTTAGGGCCTCAAAGTGTCACGTGATTGCACTCAGCCTAAACACCGGTGCATCTAATATTTGCCAACTGCGCTGTTCCTTGTTTTGTGCAAGCTGTCTATCAGTTTGTAGAACACACAAACACACCCGATTCATATTGAACCGCAGACTGTTTACCTTTCCTTGGATTTGAATGGAAAAACCATTCATCCTACTGTTTTTTTTTTATTGCAATGAAACACCTGCACACACTGAGACTAACAACACACACAGAGAAGAACAAACGAGTGCTGCAATAAACCTGGAAGAGCACTGTTCTGTGTTTTCCCCTTTTCTGACTGATATGCATATTAATACACACACACACACTTGGAAAGTGGATAGAAAGTTAGCAGTCGAGATGCAGCGAGTTGTTTGTTTTTTTGTTTGTCCCACATGGCAGGATGAGTGTGCAAATTATGGGTTGACAGGAACAGATTGAGTCATGCAGTACATGAATACTGAGCAAAACAAGCCATGATAAAACAGGAGAAAGAGTTTCGTGCATCAAAGTTGTAAATCAGGAGTCATCTCCAGTCTACCTGCATGGGTCGCTCATAAATATTAATTTCTTTGTTTATTTTTGTACTTTTTTCCTTTTTTTCCTTTTCATATTTCAGAAACTGATCTTGGATTGTTGTATATGCATCAATATACACAACCAGAATCTATTCCATCATGTGATTCCAACAAACTTACAAAAAAACACGGCCAGGCTGCCACATTCTGCACACATATGAAACAGGAATGCTCACATGACTACAGGGTGATGGGTGCAGGTAAACATTGTCCATCAAAACAGCAGCCGTATCATTTCCTCCAGCTTCCTCTCATGTTTACAGTCAGGTGAGGCCAGGCAGACACTGGGGGAATAATAACGAGAAGAGGGCTCTGAGTTTGCTTTCTCAAAAAACCCCACTCCCCAAAAACTGTGACGTTTCGAAAACAAACAATAACGTTGTATCTGATGAAAAGGCAGGAAGATGCTTACTGGTCGTAAACACCTACACTATGTTTCATGTGCAGACTCACGTCCGTGTGTTGAATTCATCTGGATATCTAATATCATCCGTATATTTGAACATGCAGGATGTTTTTCTTGTCTTGATTTATTTTTGAAATACACACAAAATAATGTTGTGACAGTCTTGAGAAGAATTTTTTCTTTTGATGGGTTCTGATACTGATTAATATACTTTGAATTGTTTTCTGTAAATTCTGGAACAGGGTGTTGTTACCATGGATTAGCATCCCTTATTTTAATAGTACCTGGAGTTTTAGGAGAGGAATGTTGTATCTATCAACTGAACTTTGACTGATTCCAGTTATAATCCAAATTTGGTCTCTAGTGAAGCAGATTAGATGTAGAATACCGCTGCAACAAAGTATTTCCTATACTGTAACTTCAAAGGAAGAAAGAAAAACAAACTTCAATTAGACCCGGCTAATATCAGCTGTGACCAATTTAATTTATGAATAGCGAAGTAATGTGTAAAATCATAATCACACTGAAATAGTAGATCTAAACAGTGATATAATGAGCGACCCATTTAGCACCATGGATCACATTTCACGTGCAGAAGCACAGATGCTCAGCAGCACAAATGCTTTCATTATGTTCTCATCGCTTGACAGACTTTACCTTCCCTAATGAACAACAGTTCTGGGTCACTGTTGCTTGAGTTTCAATTTCATGATAGCAAAAATGTGCCTGAAATGAGCTTCCTCCGCAGGGTGGCCGGGCTCTCCCTTAGAGATAGGGTGAGGAGCTCGGTCATCCGGGAGAGG
>JBBBVT010000023.1:17857912-17879032 GCA_037177035.1 Craterocephalus eyresii | reverse complement strand
TTAAATTAGTGATTCACCACAAGTGGGCGCTGTTTCAATGGGAAAGACGGCGATCAGAGAAACGGTGAAGCAGAATCCTCTTTTTATTTGCTCTAAAAGTAAGAGTTTCAGAACAATGACAGCCACGGTCTGGAATTTAATAAATGCATAGACATAAACAAAAAATAGAGGAGGCTGTGCTTCCCTTTGCTTCTGGGAGAAAACGCCACTGTATCCAATAGGATGGTCTTACCTCTTAATTTAGTTTGTTTTGGCCCGGCAGCGTATTTGACCTTGGAAAGGTTTTTAATATTAGTTTGCTTTGAAGATGAGGAACAGAAAATAGCTTGCAGACTCTGCTGCTGCCTGGTACTGGAACGAAGGGTGCATCAGTCCAGCCCATGGCTTTCAGGTTTTACGGTTTATATTTACATCTGGGTAGTCTGGGGGACTTGGTTCTGTTGGGTGGGGAACACCAAAAAACGTTGCACCTTCCTTTGGTTTGATTTGCTCTCACACAACACTGTGCTCAGGCGGACCACACCACCTAGACAGTGGCAGTTAGTTACAAGAGCTTCTCATGAAGAGGTGATATTCCCACAAACAATTATTGACCAAAAAGTGAAAAAAGCAGGAAGACTTGGCTCAGAACGGACAAGAGCTTGTTAAGTAAACAATGGAGCAACAATAATGTATGCTGTCTTGGCGTTTGTGTTCTACTTACGACTTTCAACCTATATTTTTTTCTTAAAATGTTTTCCAGCGTATCACACAAGAAAAGTTCTATGTCCCTTACTCTTTGGTCCACTGGATGGTTCCTCTGTTTACACTGTGAGCTAACTGCACCAGGACTCACTTGCAAGTGAATCCAAACCCCTGTTTTTCAAGATGAACAGAGTTCACTTTAGTTGACACCAGGCTGCAAATAAGTATTAACCGTACTATCAATGGAAGGGAACCAGGGTTAGTTTTAAGTGGACTAAACAGCAGTAAAGTGAATGTACCCTGCGATGACTAAACTCGGATGGATCTCCAACAGCTTGTTGTCAAGATCTGCACAAACCTGTTAATGGCCAATTAATCTGAGTCAGGTGTGTTTCAGCAGGAAACATCCAAATCCTGCAGGATAGTGGGACTTGTGTTTGGTATTTGTTGGCACCTTTGATTAGCATGAGTTGTAGGAGTAGACTGCATGAAAATCTAGATGCAAAATGGTTCTAATTTAAAGTTTAAACAGTATCTGAGAAAAATCTCTTGAAGAATTTCTTCTGTTCTGGTTTAAACTGTCATTTCTTATCAGAAAATCATTTCACTCATGCTTCAGATATATGTTTGACACAGTCAGAAATAGCCTATTGAGTCCCTTTATAGTTTCAGCTTGTGCTTCCACCGCCAGATTTAGTTGAGCTCTGCTTTCAATTCTTCCCTCATTTTAACTGGCCAAATAAATTCCCAAAGATCCTGTCTAAGGCAGGGGGAAACAACTTAAAATGATTAGTTTTTCAGTGACTTAAAAATTAGAATTAGAGACTCAATGCTGCATCACTGTCCAAGACAGTGTCTGTAAAGACTTAACGGAGCATTCATTCCCTCCTGTAACACTTTATTTATTCTCAAATAAACACAACAGGTTATTAAACTGCGTCATTCACTTCATCAGGAGACTGAAACCAGAGGTGCCTTAAACCACAGGATTTGACACCAGTCAGTGACACCAGCCAGCTACTGTTGCTATGCCTTTAAAACAAATATAAGTACTGATGAGATCTTGAATGCGGTTTGTTTACGTCGATCACAACCAAAGAAGTTGTAGTTTGACATTTTGTTCTCTGATTGGTTACAATTTGGGTGAGAAGGTTTGTATAGTCATGACCAGGGCTGTGGCTTCTTCCTGGAATTTGCATGAGTGATCTAATGATCCTAAAACACTCATTACACTCCAAAGGGTATTGAAAATGTCAGAGCCCACAAATAACAAGCATGCCTCTGTGCTTATTTATGTGTGACATCTTTAGTCTGCTCGGTAAGACAGAAAACATTTAAAGTTCTTATTGAATAAAGCGGCTGTAAAGATATGAAAACTTCTCTGAGAGTACTTCAGCATTTCAAAGGTTCTCATCCATTATTTGACTTGGATATTTTAGTCGTAAATTCAACAAATAAGGAAACATTTTCCATTGACAACACATTGCCCAACAACACTAAATCCAAGGATTTTTTCTTTTTTTTTATTTCAATTTGGATTATTTATAGAAATGTGGTTTAACTTCCCAACACTCCTGTGGGAATTCATCCGGAGTTCATTATGCAATCGACCGACCCCAGGGGACTTAATAATGATCCAATCTGATGAGGCTCTTTGTTTGTATGCACTGTGTCTGCAGCTCGGTCTAGTCGGTGACTCACATCCCCGTACAGCTGTGTCTAAATCCAACATCCAATCCAGAAACATTTGAAGTGATTGAAGCTGGCAACTTATCTGAACACAACTGTAGGACTTTCTGGATCTTTGAGTATTTGTTCTAAATTTAGCTGCTCAGTCATGAGGCTGTTTGGGAGTTTTTATCACATTGACTTGGCTCTTAGAAAAAAGGTAAAGAGCATTGTGGTTCTGCGTCAGGAATATCTGAATCTTCCTTTTTAAAATAATAAATATAAAACATTGACCATGTTTTCTTCATAATTTTCTCAGGCAGTTTACGTCTCAGCATCATCATCACAATGTAAATGCCTAGTATCGCCATAAATCCTGCTATGTGAAGACAGGAATTTTCAAGTTTTTGTCATCTGTTTAACACTGTTGATTTGGCTCTAAGTGCTTATGGGGAGGAAAGAGACAGACAGCACTAATCTAAAAACAAACAATAAAATCAAGATCTGGAAGCAGCCATTCATACAATCATTATTTTTTATGCTATCACCTCGAGATTTTACATTTTTTCTAATTGTTGTAATAATGATATATTTCCTACAGAACATGCAATAATGAATGTGAGCTGCAGAATGAGCAGTTAGCACCTAATTTAACTGATCATTACTAAAATTGGTGAGAAAAAAATATAGATTTTAAGACGTATTAAACTGCTGTATTTAGACATGTATCTTCTAGGGTTTAAAACTGGTTCTGGACCAAAGAAAACTCACAATAATAAACTTGTAATAAACTATGAGGGAAAATGTCTCTATATGTTTGTTTTGCTAGGTCTCAGTCAACCGACAGAGTTTCCACTTTATGTTTTTCTGTTATTGTTTCATCGTTGTAACAGCAGATTTGTATCACGAAGGTAAAAGATGAGGGGAAATAGTTGCTACAATGCTAAAAGATAAATTAAGCATTAAAAATACTGCTTTCATAAGAATCCTAAAAGAACATAGTATCTTCTATTATACTGACCCGTTATTACTTTAGCCCGTGATAAGCAGAAGAAAACTTTTCTGTTATTGCAATAGTTAAAAAGCTGAACAATGGGGTATCTGTTCAGGGTTGTTTTCTGAGTCATTTCTAATCCTGGGGATTTGTCAGCCCCCTGCAGGAATCACTCAGTCTAGCCATTTAGTTCACTGAGAGACCAAACCGCTCTCTAAATGCATGTAGTGTATATAATCCTTTTCAAATGCAGCTCAAAATAGTCTTCATGGAATCATGCTTCTCTGGCATGGCACTGTGAAAAAGCTTTCTTGTCTGGAATGGTTGCAGTTTTCTGGCCCCATTGCGGCACAGTCACCCCGTTAACCTACTCCCAAAGTCAAGTTACTCTAGTTTTAGGGCAGCAGGGCTTTGGAACAGCAGAGATTTAAGATATAGATAATGTAAGCCCAAAACGCTAAGCACTGGGTTTAAAGCAATTCAGCTGAATCTGGCAGGGGACAAATGTAGCTTATGCGATGCCTGTTTTTGTCATTGTTTTGACTGGACGGTTCTCGATGAGTCAGTGTAATTGCTGTTTGCATGTGTGACAGCTTTAGCTGACCAGTAAAACTGAGAAAATAAAGGTTGGATGCTGAGATCCTGAGCCAGCTGACAGGGAAAGTATCTTTGATGCATCACCTTTACAAAAATTATGTAAAAAAAAAATTCTGCTTTGCCAGCAGGCATATTCTTTAACTTTAACCCCAATCTCTAAAGTCCTTTTTGTCATACTGTTGACATTTAAAAGTCATCAGACCACAGTGACACCTCACACATGACAAGCTAATGAGATATTTATATTTATGTTGTGCTACACCCACCTGTTTTGTTCATAAAAGATTTGTGATTATTTCCATATCTATAATAATTATCTGTTCAGTGTTAAGTTTTGTTCAACAACAGTACAACAGGCAATAAAAGGTTACAGTTATAAACAAGGGAGAAAAAGGCAATTAATTTTGCCGTAGAAGGGGGGGGGGGGTTGAGGGGGGGCACCCACCTGTGCAGCTCCCTTATGACAACAACCACAAGTTAGTTCAGTGTTATTTGAAAGTGTATACATACACATACAGATATACATATACAGCATACACACACAGACACATTTATATGCATAGACCCTTAATCCCCACCCCCTCCTCCTCTCTACTTTTTCTTCCCTTTCTTTTTGCCTTTTCTTTCATTATTGCTCATTATTTTGTTTTGCTGCAAGTGATTCGCTCTCACATGGCTGGGGCAAGAGGATGGGAGGAGTTCAGTTCGGTCAGCGTCACGTTTTTCTCTCGCTTGCATGTTTACCTCTGTTACCTTGCTCTCCACGTGGGCCCTTAGTCCCCATCCCCAAGAGCATGTAGCAAACGTAGCTTAATCAAACGTAATTTAACTTAGATCTATCGTTTTCTCTCTTCCTTCCTCCTCTGAGTGGATGGTCTCTCCTTGTCAGGCGAACATCAAAAAAGTGGGGTCTGTGGTGTAAAAAACACAACGCAGAAGATTCACGTGGCCGTTCCTAACGACGGCGAAGAAAAGTAAACAAACCAAGTAGAGCATGTGTGTGTCACAGCCGGAGGTTTCCACGCTGTTTGCTGACGTTTTTCTGCTCAATGGAGAGCAGGTTTATCTTAATGTAACTTTATTAGTGGAAGACTGGATGTCTCCATAACAGAAACCGCATGCACACACACTCAAGCACACACGCACAAATGTTTCAGTCACGTGTGTAAATTACACATTGCAAAAGCTTTTTTCTTAATTATTGATATGTTTTGCATGTTCTTAGAAGGCTGATGAGCATCACATACACACACACACACACACACATCTAAAGACACTACAAATTAAATCAACACACCTCAGCTACTAAAGACAAAGGCTGTTAGTTTGCAACAACTGATTCAAGCCAATTTAGCCTTTTTCTGTCTATCCATTTTAACTCTGAGGAGTCCAGCTACTCCCGTAAAGTGCAGTGAAGTCCATTCCACCAAAAATCCAGTCCTGCCATCTACTAATGGATCCACTTCATTCAAGCTTGATCCGTTCTGATCCAAAAAATGGTTTGATCCAATGTTGTATGTTATATGTGAGGCTGCCGCTTCAGTTTATCGCACGCTTTCACCTGGGTGGCCATGGATTTTTCCTGTCGCTAAAGTTTGGTACACCTTTATCACTTCATTAGATACTGACCTTTATATCTGTTATGTTTCTGTCTATTTTAGCCTTTATATTTTAATTCAGTGTGTTTACTTGCCTTTAATGTCACTACCTGAGCCATTTGCAGCTAAATTAAGTTCATGTGTGCATTCTGAGTAACAAAGACCTATCTAAGAAAGTGAAAAACTGTGACAGTGAAAAAGACTTGTACAAATGTGGAAGTAGGGACGATGTTACATGTTCAGTTTTGGAGTTGATGGCTCATCCACCTGCAAACCAAGTAATTGGCGCAGAATTCAGCCTCAGCAGCCCCAATTAAAAAAGAAGCTGACAGTCAGAGGACCTCCTCCCACCCCGAGCTCTTCCACAAACAAGACAGCAGGGTCACTACAAACCGTCTTTCAAAAACAAAGTTTAATAATGAACAGGCTAATTTAGGTTAATCACACACTGGAATAATGCATTTTGCATAAAAAGTGAATGTCACTGCCATTTTTTGTCGATTGGGAAGGGATTTGATTTTGGGTAGAGTAGATTAAAGTTAGCCGATGTTAGGAAACTTAGGTCATAATGGAGCCTGATGATGTAAACAAAGTTTCAGGGGCAAATCTCCAAGCTGTTTGTTTTACTTCTGCAGAGTAACGTCGTCCAACTTTGGCTTGGTTAAACTGGTATGAACGTAGGCTGGTTCGGCATAAGGCTCCATGATCCTGAGACGCAAGACGCTTGTGAACCGCCTCAAAGGATATATTTCTAATCTAAAGTGTGAAAGCATATGAAAGACAAGGTAAACTTTGCTGGTTGCTGAATATTTTGCTCATTTTTTTAGTGATGTGGTTTTGTTACCAGTGTAATTACAAGCTTAGGAAAGGAAGAAAGTAAACGGATGCTTAGAAATATGGTGTATGTGTGTATAATGGTGATGGAATAATGAACATTTATGCTAATCAATTAAATCAGTACCACTCTAACAAGGTCTAATGAGTCAAAATGAGACAGACAAATAAAAGCTATAAAACTGAGACAAGATGAACAGCTTTATCTGTGGGTATATAACTGGCAGGTGACTGCCATGAGCGTATCTCGCTCTCCCTGAGTAAGAATCGGTGGGAGGGATTTTCCAGTGACCTTCCTGACACAGGGCAGGCAGGGGCAAAGAAGCTAGCATTTCTACACACACACAAATGCACACACCACATGGCCTTTGTTTGGGGATCTTGGTCACTTTAGCGCAGTGGAGTGGACTGCTTGGCAACTAGTGGAGCATGAACACACATACAATCAGACGAACACACGCTGCGCATTACAGAAGAGCAATTGGGGTTAAGGTGCCCTCATGTAAAGCTAATGACACGGGGAGTAACCGGTGCAACAGATGGCTGCTGTTAAGCCATATGAAGGCCTTAGTTAACAAGTGGGAAGACTATGACAGCCGATTGTTTGCTTATTCGCACCATTGCACATATTTACACACATTCGGACAGCGTGACCACTCTGACATATCTTCTGCTTTTTTCCATGTAAGGAAATAATATAGTGGAGCGACTCGGACGATTACATGAGCAAGAAAATATAATTTAACTATTATGCTCAGAGGAAAAAAAAAACACACCAGGGCATATAGTATGAGCTTTGGCCTCTTCTTGTTTATGGTAAATGAAAAATATCAGTGTAGAAAAGTGTTGAAATGTAAAGCTGCAGTTCCAAAGCTTCACCTGTTTGTGTTCATTTGCCGAATAAATGTTAAAGTGGCTGAAACGTGGGCAGGAACGTTCGGTCCATGAGAGTGTTTACTCTGTTTTCCTGTTCCAACACACATGATTCAGAAGAAAGTGTCACTGAGAAGAGCTAGATAAGATGTTAGATCCATTCAATCTGAATCAGGTGTGCACAAGCAGGGAACAATTCAAAAACCTGGAGGACTGCAGCTCTGTAGGAACAAACTTGCTTTCCTCCAGGCTAAACAAGGTTGGTGGCATGTGACGCTGTTGGGTAATAATCCAAATGTTTTCATTTCTTTGTGTAAGATGTTGTCATAAATGTAAATGTAATGTTGTAAATAATGCAGCGGGAACTAATTAGCCAAGACAGGACACATCTTTTAGCCGAAAAACCCTCAAGGAAGTGACGGCATGAAATAAGAGGTGTATAACTTGTTTATTACAGAATCTCCTTCTTATTTTCAGTACGATGCTGAAACAAGAGATAGTCAACATAAATGAAAATGGGCCTTTCTGAAACTTATTCTATGGGCAAATAGGGTGATCTGATTACGTAACTAAGGCAACCAAACCAAAACAAAGCTGAATGAACTTCATGTTTCCACTGAAATGATGTTTGTCACATCCAATACAATGTGTGGTACATGGGCGGCCTCTGCTGGGCATCACAAGTATTACATGTTGCTTCAGCTTTAACAAAGCAATTACAAACCTAAAGCAGTAAAAGAAGATGCTTTAAGTATCGGAACTACCGAGCGTGTAATACAGAGATAAATTCTGGTTTATGTAATGTTAATTACACTGACTTAGAAATAAGGGTGATTATACCGACTAATTAATTTTATAGTGGGATAAAAGTAGTAAGGAAATTAGGTTAGCCTTTTTAATTAAGTCCCTATACTGTGATATTTACATATGATAAACCTGTAGGTCAGGGTGACAGAGGGACGGAGGCGTAATGCATCTCTGTCTTCCCGCTCCACACCGGGGTGTTTTAGGGAAATAGGAATAACTATTACTCACTGTCTGAGTCACAGGCTGACCGAGGACAGAGTGTTGATCTCGTATGCGTGGACGTGAGTTTTCCGTTTGCGGCAGAGAACACAGCAACACAGAGTGGATGGAGCATAATGTAGGCTTCTTCCAATCTACAGTTAGACGGAACGAGGCAAGAACATGAAAATGTTTCTCATGTTCATTCAAGACTCTGTTGAAATGAAGATTCGTAAGAATCAACCATCTTTATGATATTCAGTGGAAAAACGGACATCCAAACATACCATCCACTCAATCTAGTGAAAGCAAAGATGCTGATGTTTTTGTATTTTCGCTCCAGTTCTCCAAAATTACAAATACTCGATTGTCCCGGTGAGGCAGGGAATTTGTCTTTGGCCTCACCAATGACAATAGAAGATAAAAGAAGAAACATATGATCCACACTAAAACACAAATGTCATTCACTTTGCAAAACATAGCTATAAATATGTCAAGAGCATTAAATCAATTTTAGCTTTTAATACCAGCAAGGCATAATTTTTTATTTGGTTTTGGTGGTTTTTACTTGTTTTCATGTCTTCACCAGAACATGGATGTAAAACAGAGAAATGAAATGTAATTTATTACCAGCTGTTCTGCAGAAGCTATCTTTTAATACAAACCAGGATTATTTTCAGAAGTCGACCACATAAGCATGACAGTAAATCAGCTGAGTGCTAGGTTGTTTTGTTTTGAAATCATTGGTTGGCGTTTCCTTACCCACTCACCTACATCTCTCTGCCTCCCTGGGGGCGCTTTGGGATTCCTCCCGGATGAGCTGGCAAATGTGGAAGGGGGAAAGAAGCCTGGGATCCCCTGCAAAGTAAGCTGCCTCCATGACCCCACCCCAGATCAGCAGCAAGATGGATGGATAGATGGACTCATCAGAAAATAGCAAGCAGAAGCAACTCTGGAGAGAAATTTACTTGGCACACATCTCATGAAGTGTATGAACGGGAAAACCTTGGCATATATCACCGTACTTTGAGCAGACCTCGGTCAGAGAACTCAGGCTTTTTACCCTTTGAACTGAGCCAACCCTTTTATAGAAGTTTGAACAAACCTAACACGGCAGGTCTTTATCATGCATTAGCCTACATCCTTACATCATACATAAATTTAATTTTGGACGGTGGTCGGATTCATACAGTATGTTTAAGTAGTCATGCACTCATGATGAAGAATCTCCCTAAATACAACACAAACCTTTGTACCCTGAAAGTTTGAGGTCAAATTGCTCTTCACGTTGAGAGAAGTTGACCTGCTCTTGCCTCTGGTCACTCTGTGCCCTCCTCCTCCTCCTCTCCCTCTTGATTCTGTTGTTCTTTTAACTTAGTTCTACCTTGTTATAGACCATTGTGGCGTCAGACATTTCCAGACCAATCAAATCAAATACTCTCAGGTTAAAATGTCCCTGCCCTTGTACTGTTTGTTTCTACTTATTAGACGCATCATTCCTCCAGGTCACTTCGACCTGGTAATAGATCCACTCAGTCTCAGCTCTGCCTGCTACTTGAAGATTAAACTTTAATAATTTCTGGGGACAGAAATGCAATACAGAGTGAGCTCAGATGGATTTTTACAAATGTTCAAGGAAATTATCTTCATCACCAGCAGAAATGATGCAGAAATCTGTAGATAAAATTGTTCTTCCCTTTAGTTTGAAATATTTTAAACATTGGTGTAGGTTAAGTCTTTGCTATCCCTTGAGTTAGAAATATTTAGTTGAACATACGGTAGGGTAAGGTAGCACAAACATACACTGATTCAAAGCTTTTTAATAGATCCAAAGTCCTGTCTCTCGATTAAAATGACCATCTTGTATTGGAACCGTGTTTTTGTGTTGAATGAAGAGCAGGAATCAGAATGACTGCAAAGTTTTACAAGGTTTAACAGTTAACATCCAGATCCTAAATTAGGTGTATCTTATTGCAATCCCATGCAGTCTTTCCTTAACCAAGGTTTAGGGCCATATCCTACTTGCTCCCTCTCTTTGGTACAGCCTTGGCCCAAGGCTAAGGCTCAGTCAGTCCAAGGTCCAAGATAAAGACTTAAGCCTGGACTTAAAGGTTAGAGATGGTGGTTTTACAGATAACTGAGGGTCTGATAACTGATGGTTCTACCTCCCGTTTTACTTTTAGAGGCTCTAGGAACCACCGGTAAACATGCAGTCTGGGAGTGAAGAAATATGAAACTGAAGATCTTTAAGATCCTTCAAATCTTAATCTGGATTGAACTGGACAAATGTGGTCTCTCCTGCTACTTCCCATCAGGAACCTCACTGCACCACTGTGGATAAGCTAGAGGTTTTTCAGAGCTAAACGTTGGGGAGGATCAAGTAGTACAGGGTCATAAATAAATCCAACAGTTCCCCCAAATGCCACACGACCAGTATATCAGGATCCGTGAAAGAGAAGCATTAGTCCTGTAAAACAGACAGGTTAAGGTTAATTGTGTCTCTTCCCTGAAATCGTCTTTAGAAAATCCACCAACCTCTCCAGGGCACACAAAAACACAGGTGGCTGTCTGGATGCAACACATCTGCCATTTACACTTAAGACTTCATTTCCACTGACAACGTCTCGTTTTTTCCACAGACCGGAGGCCTGAACTCCAACCACCAAGTATTTGACACATCACAATACTACACAGAACAACGAAGTACAACATAATACTACACAGAAAAACAAAAGTCACTGAGGCTGTTTAGGGTAGCTATGACTGCAGGCACCAGGGTTTTTTTTCCAAAACAAGCTTTCCTGCACCGCACTGTCCCTCATCTACGCCCTAAAGACGATGGGATGAAGTACTTGTGTTGTAAATGTGATCAGACAGGCTGGATATGGGCAGACCAGTGATCTTTGCAGCGGTGCCAGTTATGTGTGCGAGGTTGGTCCGATGTTGACAGGCAGCTTATTACAGGTGGAGCAGCACAGCAGGATGGATTGAATGATACGGTGGTACAGTGACAGGAGGAAATGTGAAGCAACAGGCACCAGAACATGGATAATTCATCCAGGGAGGGCCGGGGACAGCTGGTGATCTTTTGTGCTGTGGAAATCACTCTCTGGAGAGCCTCTCTGTCCTCCATTGTGGAGCCACCATTCAACACACAAACAGGAAGTGAAGACACTCTTTACAGCA
Source organism: Craterocephalus eyresii (assembly GCA_037177035.1). Lineage (NCBI taxonomy): Eukaryota > Metazoa > Chordata > Actinopteri > Atheriniformes > Atherinidae > Craterocephalus > Craterocephalus eyresii. The sequence goes on along the minus strand of JBBBVT010000023.1, from coordinate 17,867,593 downwards.
GAGATAGAAGGACAAGAGAAGAACAAGACCTCTCCACGGACTCAGTGCCAACCAGTCCAGTGTCTCCAAACCAAAGTTGATCATCAAGTCTTTATGGCCACTGCTTGAAACCCTTGAATTCATATGGAAGGGTCCCAATACTTACTGGTAAAATATTGTAAGTACAACACATTTGGTGGAAGAAAGAAAAGAAAGTTGAAATGATACAAATTTTCAAATGTTTACAAACTGCTGAAGACCAGCTGATGGGGGAAAAAAAGCTGCTGGTGGTAGCAGCTGATCCTCAGTCATTGCTGTCCAAATGTTCGGGGGACGTTTGTTTAAGAGCTGAGAATGTAAGTGAAAAACTACGAGAGTGTGGCAAAGGCAACAGTAAGAGTTTGCTCTAAAGTTCCACTGTTTAGAAACATCTCAGACATTTAACTGTATGAAATGTTTGTAGTTGTAATTACAACTCTTTACCAGAAGGTGGTATCATAGATCCACAGAAAATTCACTTTTCATGATTCTTTATTTTAAACACAATAGATTCAATACAAATAATTTCATTAAGTTACAGATTACAAGTTAATGATAATAAATCATTTTCAAAATCTATGATCTAATGTAAAACTCTTACAAATACTGCTTCTACTTTTATGCCTGATACACCAAACAGTGTTTACAACACCAACAGAGATTAGCATGAAAAACAAATGTGTTCCTTCCAGTGAGAGATAGAAAAAGGAAAAAGAGTGAAACCATCACATGAACACAGATCTCTGTCCCTCAGCCCCACCATCAGATTCTAGTGTCCTGTGGACTGAACCTTAATCCAGCATTGGTTTGGCAAAAATCGACTCATTCTGGTGTCGTCCCCAACAAAACCCCAGTAGAGTCATGACAAAAATCACTGAACCAAACAACCCTCAAAGTTAAGCAAATTGTCAATATTACTCTAAATTCCTTCCCCAAACAATGTACAGTAGCCTAGCGGGGGAAAAAACATCCAGATCCAACTTGCTGCAGCTTTTAACATTAAAATATGTACAAAAGTGGAGAGAAACCAATAAAATTTCTCTCAACATTAGCAACATTCAGCTTGAAGGAATTATAAAGATGCACTGAAACAAGGACTGGGTTTATATTTGGAGCAACGTCTGAGTTTAATAGGTGGTGAATTTAATCTACAGGATGTAAGATGCAATGTGCAGTTTCACCAGTAGATGTCACCAACTCAACTCTTATGTTTCCAAGTATGTAAGAAAAAACAAAACAAAACAGAGAAGACTCTACCTGATGCTAACTTTCAGTTATGGCCTCCAGCAGAACAAAGAGGTGTGAGATAGCCGTCTACTGTGGGTCAACAAGAACCCTCTTTTTAAAGAAAAAAAAAAGGTTATTAAAAAGGGGTTGTTAGTCTCACATGGTTTACAAATGTGAAGGTAATGTAGCTGGTTCAGTCTATGTTCTCAGATCTGCATCAGCAAATTGAGTTCAGGCAATATGACTGAAGGATAAACAAATAAGCGTTTAGATGTTTGAAAAGTAACCTAATGGTCATAATTCTTTATTTAGCAATGCTCATATTTTACCCAACAAAAAACTAATTTGCTTGGTTGCATGCGTTCTCTTACATGGATTTACATGTTGAAGAAAAACGATCTTAACATCTCCTGATTTTGCAATACAAAAATTATTTCAATAACAATCTGTAAAATATAGAATACAGTCTTTTGCTGATGATGTGGTGTTATACATTTAACACAGTCTTATTAATAATAACAGGTTTAGTAACGGTAATCTGCATCACACAGGTTTAAAGTCAAACTTAAATCGATCTGTGTATTAAAGGTAAATGGCTCAGATCATGTTCCACAGTTAGGTTATCCTGTACATGAGCAGCACACGGTGCTATGTTGTGTTTGTACAAATGCGATGAGATCTGTTCATTTCATTACCATCACAAGATTGATTTAATAAACAACACAACACATTTTTTTCTATATTTCGTCTTTGCTTTTTTCGAACAAGATGCACTCTTACAAACTATAAAGCTGTCAGAAGACAAACTCAAAATCATATCTAAAATATCTACATCCCTTATTGAGAACTGGGCAGAATGGATTAAACAGTCTGTGCAGACAACCCATGGACGTGTTAGCGTGTGTCTGTGTTGACATGCATGTGTATGTGAAAGCGTGTGGACAGGAATTATAATACATTCACATTTGCAGAGGACAGGTGGGTTGTTGAGAGAGCATGTACAAACATAGAGAAATATCACTAAACACTTAAAGTTTCAGACATTCCCAGGCACATTGTCTAGTCTCATGTATTGTACCTGCTTCTCTCTCACGTTCACACGCAAACATGGACACACTCGTGGACGTAATCTATGAGCGGCAGCAGCCAGCGGTCCTCATTTCCTTGTCGACGTACTCTTGCAGCTGAAACTTGGGCTCATCGGGTTCCTTCATGGTCCTGTGCTTCAGCTCTCTGTTGGAGACAGAAAGAAAGATACCGCTAACTCGGCTTAACCCATCAACTTCAAATTTCATCTGATGCAGGTCATTTCTTTATTTAAACATATTTAAAGTCCCACTCTGGAAGCTAATCGTGTTATTAAAACTCATCCTTGTGTTCCTTGTATTTGGGCAATGCAAAGATTTTACCACCAAAAACCTCACATAGTGCTAAGATATCAGGGCGCTGGGACAAGTTAAAGTAGCAAAGTAGCAGCCTATTCACATTTTCTGGCTTGGCTTGGTCTGGCCAGCGTTCTTGGCAGGAGCCGGCTCTCACTGCTCCTGACTTACTCAGCCAGCTGAGGCCAGCAATCTGGAAGCTTGCCAAGCTAGCTCAGGGATGTCCTGTTCCCCTGAGTTCCTGAATGGCTCAGGAGAGTCTGCAAGGCACACCCAAGCGACTCCAGTCTGGGCTGAGGTCCTGACCCAACAAACTTCAGTTGGATAGCTTCTCAATCATCTCAGGGCTCCAACTGTCGTAGAGAATTCTTATCAATCGACGCTGCTGATGAGCAAGGAGTCTGCAGACAGGGGTCTTAATGATTCTTTTAATCAATTGAACAGAGTGGCCCTCTCCAGAATCAAAGACCCTGAACAATCATTTCATACCCTCTTATTTATACCATAGTTTAACACAATTGGTTGATATCTTCATCTACTTACTACCATGCCATTCTGGGATACTTGCCTTCTAGGGCATCTGATGCATCTGATATCATATTATAATATCACTCTCATTATGTGGTCTTGTTTACTAGCAACCTTCCCACACACCTGACACCTGTTGTTTGGTCAGTCACCTTCACACGAGTTAGACAGGTCAACACAGACATACTGACCAATGCATTGCACTTCATTATACATCGATGTATACCTATATCTTCCACACGACAAGAGTTTTGTCGGTCTTCTCCACATAACTGGTGTCAAGTTGTCGCTGTAGCCCACTTCTACTTCCATCAGTACTTTTCTGAGGTTGTGCTCTGAAGCGTCGAAGCCCTGTTTTGCTCTTTTCACCTGATACCCTTATAAACATTTCAATAAGGTTGAAAACTAGATTTCATTTTATAGCGTAGAGGGACTTTAAACCCAAGCAAGCCCTCTAAACCTAAGAACAATGCAAGCTTTTTGACCTTAGTGTTTATAACACAATGAATGTTGCTTCATCTTTACAGAGAGAATCACTCTCAGCCTGGGAATTGTTTAACCGAGTTCAATTCTAGGAACCAAACTATCATGTTAGGCTCAGTATTAGGTAAGTGGAGGGCAGCTTCTTGTATAATGCTGCATAGTTCGAAACCACTTATTGTTCCCTTTCATACCAGACAAGAACCATCAAAAATACCATTAAGCTCAAAGATATGAAATAAAACTTGTAAAACAAAGACGATACAGATGTTAAAATATGTGTTTACACTGACATGTCCAAAAATGGACTTTTTAAAAAAAACAACAAAGTTGAGACAGCAGTTTGAAAACCTTTAACTCATGGTGTGCCTTGGTTTCCTCGTGGTTTAGTGTCCATTTTCTCTCATACAAAGGAATCATTTGCAATATTTTGAACACTGATCCTAGTTTTGATTGTCACATTGTCAAAATCACCAGGAATGTTTTCTACCACTTAAGAAACAAAGTGTTTGAACATTATCCCAAACTCATTTGAAACATCTCTGGAATTATTTGTGCTAATAAGAGGGAGAGGTGTAAAAGCCACAATGCTGCTAATATGAGCTAGAAGACAACAAGAAGAAAAGATCCAGATTCATATTTTGTATTTGCAGAATGCATGTGTGCCAGACTGCTACACTGCTATTCTTGGCAACACCTCACCGTGCCAGCCTGATGCCTAATGAGGCTGTAAATGTGAAGCAGCTCCCACACAGACTGTCTGATTTTACACATTTTTGAGAAATGTGGTTAAATATATACTTAGGTACACTCATGGATACTTTATTAGGTACACCTGTTTAATTGCTTGTTAAAACAAGTATCTAATCAGCCAGTCACATGGCAGCAACTCATACTGTAATTAGTCATGTAGACATGATGAAGACGACTTGCTCAAGTTCAAAACGAGCACCAGAATGAGGAAGAAAGGTCAGAGGAAAATGGTGTTAGAACACAACACATACAGCCTTGAAGCAGCAGAAGACCACACTGGGTGCCCCTCCTGTCAGCTAAGAACAGGAAACTGAGGCTACAACTCAGACAGACTCACCAAGACTAGACAACAGAAGATGGAAAAATATGTTGCCTGGTCCCCGGAGATCTAAAGGCTTGAGATTATCATATTTCATTTTTTTCATGTCATGGCTGTATGGAACAAACACACCTTCTTTAAAAAAAGAACTACTATAAGACAAGCCCTGCTCCCTATTCTCTATCAATGCAGCTGTTTTACATCCAGGAACTTCAGCTGTGCTTTTGCTCACACACAGAAAATATATGAACAGCTGCCTAATAACTCTCATCAAGGTGCTTCAAGTAAAGGGTTACCAAGAGTTAATACTGAATCTAATTTATATTCAAAACTTGCAACCTATGGTGGTTCTTCATTTAGGTAAAAGTACATTTTCTCTCATTTTTGAAGGAGCCGTTAGACTGAATTAATAATAACGGATTAGATTTATATTGCGCTTTGTTGCTGATATTACCAGTTTACACTGGGTCTATTATACATTCAACTTCATTCTTATACCAGCGATGGTGATACTGGAGGCAAGGAATCTGACAGATTACTGGGAGAGTGGAATTCAAAGCACCAACCTTCCAGTCAAGGAATGACCTGCTCCACCACCTGACCCACTGCTGCCAAAGACATGGACAAATCTGGACTTGCTGGGTATTATAGATGTCTGTGAGTCATCACAAAGGGGACAAACAAAAGGACCCTTCAGGTAGTTTGTTTAGCTATGAACAATGTGACCGCTGTCACACATTTTAGTGCTCTAAGTCAATACTTGTACACAGTTTACTAAAGCACTGACTGGATTTTAATTTCTTCTCCAAACATATAAAGACTGAATGCCTCCAGCAGTTTGTGTTGAGATGTTTGTGCTCGTTCACATTAAAATACAGCACATTCCGCAGTTTTCATGCCACAGATAAATAAATGTCTTTTGCTTGCAGCTCGAAGGAAAAACAAAGTGTAAAAAATATGTTACTTTAGACAAGATAATTTATACTTTGACCAAACATACCACAAATACATATTTAGAATTCATACAATCAGTCTTTTATTCTTTCAACACAATGCATCATGGTCTACATTTGCTTTGGTTAGTACCTGGGTGGCAAAACCAGCCAGCCAGAGGGTTCGATCTGGCCCGTGGGACAAAACTAATAAATATGTAGAAGATATTAACTCTTATAAAGTAACTCATATTATAATAAAAGTAATATCTGATTTAAGTAAATATTATAAAATAACTGTTATATGATTAAAGTATATATATTTAAAATATTACATTTTACACAATTTTATACTAAACATTTTGAATAAATACAAAACATTTTTATATACATTCATATAAATACATTTATATTAGGATTTTTAAATATGTTCATTTATCACAAATTTGGTTTTCATCATTTTTACATAATCTGTATTTTTAAATAGAGCACAGGTCAAAAATTTGAAAACATGTAAAAAACAAAACAAAATATAGCTCATTTTTCTCAAGTAATTGAGAGAAACAAGACAGTAATGTGCAATTATCATTATTGGTAAGTTGTTATGTTATTTTACTGGTCTGGCCCACTGGAGATTCAACTGAACTTTATGCAGCCCCTAAATTAAATGAGTTTGACTCCCTTGGCTTAGAGACCAACAGTTTCATATCATTCACAGAGTACTACGGGGTACTTTGCGAGTATCCACAGTCTCACTGTGCTTGTGGTTAGCATTAGAAAGCAGCCGGTCACCAATATATCTTAAAAAGGACAGTTTTTTTTCTTATTTGCACAATGTCTCATTTGAAAAGTGTCAGATCACCAAGAACATTTTAACATCAGACAAAGATAACCAGGGTGAACACAAAAAACAAAAAAAGCTTACCAGGTTTTTCAGCCTGGCCTTACATGAAGAAGTAATCCCTCCCTGAGCCACCTGAGCCACCTGTGCCATCCTTAGCGGCACCACTGAGTCCTTCACATGACGATGGAGGAATTTTGTCTGACTCCCAATTCTTGCAGTATCATCTTAATTCAGCCACTGTGGAGTGTTAAAAGCAGAACTGGCCCGTTGGAGGTGATGCCACAGCATCTCCAGACAAGTCCAGGCTTCGACCAGGCTACCTTCATTTTCTTTTGTTTCACCCATTCAAAGATGGAATCAGCAGTGTGCTTCACACTGTCCACATATCAATTGACAGCCAGATATTTTCCTTCAGGATCTTTTGGAACAGAGCAGAATTCACGGCTCCATCAATTACGGCTGGTTGTCCAGGCCCTGAAGCAGCCCCAGATCACCACACTACCACCACCGCGTTTAACTGCTGCTATGTTGTTTATGCAGGAGTTCCTTCTTTGTCTCCTCAGTGCACAGAACGAGTTGCTTCTTTCTTAATCTTAAATAATGAACACTGAACCCGACTGAGGCAAGTGAGGCCTGGCGACTGTGGCCCACTGTGAACCACTGAAATGTGGTTAATTACAGAAACTCAGGATTTAACACGACTGGGACTACTTCTTCAAATAAGGCCAGGTAGGTTTGGAAATTTACTCAGGTTATTTCGACTTCTAAGAAAAAAATTTTATGTCCGTGAAAAATTTAAACGTAAAACATAAGTATGCGTTAGGGGGTAATATTTTCCACAGTGCTGTATGACAGTAATTTCTAATGAGTGTTCCGGACCCAGCCAGTCTAAATTGTGATGAAAAACAGCCTTAAGACGGAATTACCGGATAATGGAGCCTTGAACTTTACACCATTTTCCTTTAAAGACATCGCCGTCATTAGGCGGACTAATGATGAAGGGAGTGGGAGCAGAACCGCAGGCAAACAGCAGCAAACAGCCCTCTTTCAGGAAATACTACATAGAGATGGAGTGCTTTTCACAGTGTTGTAGTGTGTGTTTGTGACTCACTTGGCCACAGCGGTGAAGGCTAGCTCCACATTCAGCCCAGATTTGGCACTCGTTTCCATGAAGGGCACTCCAAACTCCTGCACACAGAAACAGGTGTGTGAAGAAAAGGCTTCCGTAGATGTCCGTCTTTGTGAGGACAAAACAAGTAAAAGCTCAGAGGAATTAGGGACTCTGGGCTGCAGGGACCTGTAGAGGGCTGCTGATCAATAAGCCAACAATGCTTCTGATACGTACTAATACTTGTGGCTTTCAGACTTCATTTTCTCCCTATTTTGTTCTAATTTATAAGCGAGTGGGAGAGCAGAACTCAGTCGATAAAACGCGGTCCCAGGTACGGTACGGTGAGGCTGTTGTGTGTGTGTGTGTGTGTGAGAACATTTCATTATTCCTGCTGAGCGGCAGCTTGATGACTGCTGTGCATCGGCTACGCTACTCCCAGACGCTTCATATTTACTTCAACATCCTCAAAGAGCGAAGCAGCCTGGAAAATTAAGTTGGTGAGGCCCAACTACAGCATCTACTCCAGCAAATACGAATTGATGTACCTCCACGTGTGCATGGTTATACATGCTAATTAAGACAAGGTGGAAGGTTTGGGGAGTATTTAGCTGCATGTCTGTGTCAGCTACTGTTAACACTTATCAGCCTGCACGTGTATCATATGTGTGTATTATTGCAAGCTCACTTTGGCCAGTCTCTCCCCCTCCTCGCGCTTCACCACTCGCTCATGTGTGGAGTCGGCCTGGAACATAATGGACAGGATGTGGAATTAGAAACCGTCGCTCACATCCTGGGTCTGGATTATAAAAACTTCTTCCAAGGAAGCATCCTATGCTCCTATAAAGGTGACATCTTTTTCAGCAGAGCCCCTACTCATGGCAAAAAGACAATCTGCATGGATTTCAACAGAACAGCTTTCAACATAAATGCAGATATTCCACCATTGATAAACTAACTCCAAACAAACAGCTATCAAAGTAAAAACAACACTCATCTGTTGAAATGATAGTTCTCAGTGTTTGCAAGCAAAATGCCGGGTTTTGTGTTGTGCGGTGTGAACTTAATCAAACATTTTATTGCATCTGATATGTATCAGTTTTATTTGTGCTTGTGAGGGTGAAAAGTTCTGATCTGATTTCTTAACAGTCAAAAGTGGGGGGTGTCTGTCATCAGTGACATTCTGAACTTTCTCTTCTAAATGATAGCACTGAGTGCAGGATAAAGATAAAGGTGATGATGCTGAAACAGGATACTGATCCTAGCATGGAAAGATGTGTTAGAGAAAAGGCCAGGTTTTTGTGACATGACCTTTTAAGGAAGGCATTGTTCCTGACCGGAGCCTAACAGTAACCTACATAAAGACGATAGGGTGGACCAGAGGAGTAAACTAAGACAGTTAATGAAAGCAGACCACTCGGGTAAGTTCCTTTTTCCTCCTTTTTGGGTAGAGCCTAGATTATCTTTTGATAACCTTTAAAGGTTTTGACTTTTCTGCTTTTTTACTTGTTGGTAGAAAGCATTTAGAGGAGTATCCAGCTTTGGGCTAAAAAGAAAACATTTGTACCTTTGTTTTCAGGTTATATTTACTTGTACTTTGCCTCTCATCTTTAAATAAAACATCTCAGAATTTTTTAGGAATACTCCATTCTTATTAAAATACCCTGATTCATCCATACATAGTTAGTGTAAAGGCTGATTAAGGGCCTCCGGTCAGGCAAACAGCATCAGAACCTTCCTCTCTTTGGAGAAGGTGTTGCTCCAGGTTTAAAGACAGACTGCTTCGGGTAGAGAATAGAAATTGGGAAAAGATGTAATCTTAGATCGAGCATCTAGATGTGGTTGTGCTGTAGGAGCTTGATTGTAGACCTCCTGGACTGATGTACTAAGGCACTGCTGCTTTAGGAAAGTAGGAACCCCCCTCGACGAATAGGAGTTAAGGCCTTTACACACTGGGACCGATGCGAATAAACGGCACGAAACAGCGAATAATTCGGAGGTGAAACACCGACATCTTTGTCTATACACACCAAGTCCGATGCGAAATTGCGAATAAATTATGAATATTCCAGAACAGACTCGGGAGGTGA
>JBBBVT010000023.1:17736108-17746864 GCA_037177035.1 Craterocephalus eyresii | reverse complement strand
TAAATACCGTAACACATACAAGCACAAACTCAGACAGTCACAACATAGGAGACGGTAGGTGGGGAGGGTGGGGGGTGGAGTGAGGCAGGGGGGTGGAGTGGGGGGGGGAGAAGAATTGTTCATTTTACTTTTACCATTTAAACAAAAGAGAAAAGGTCTCGTCGCCGTTAGAGACGGTATATGCAGCCAGTGTGTACATACATGCGGCCCATTGACCAAAATGGTGCAGAAGCACCTCTAGCTTTCAAATCAATATCACAGCTTGCGTCCTACACATTGACCCGCATCATCCCAACCAGCGGCCTACGTGCCAAACGGAAGCTAGGAATGCCAGGACAGCAAGTTTCAGTAATTTGCCAGCATAAATGACACGTTAACACCAGTTTCAATTGTGCTTATTTTTTCAAAGGATTAAAAGACCCTTTGGATCTTTTACACGGACAGCTTTGCTTTAAAGATGTGCAAGACTCTGGACAAGACTACAGTATACTGTCGATGTGAGCTGAGTTACCAATGACATTTATTCAGCTGATATGGATAAACTAGAGATGCTGGAAACAATGTTATTATCCTCTGTTAGTGTGCTCCAAAGTGAGAAAGTGTTGCTTTAAAACAAACAAACAAATAAATAAATACCTAACACTGATGTGTTCCAATTTAAATGTAGTACAAACTGGACTGGATGGCAGACTGCTGACTTTACCTGCCGAAGGCCCCGTAGGTGTTGACGATCCGCAGTGGGTCGAAGGAGGTGTTCATCACCTGCCGTGAACTCAGCAGGTTCATCACCACCGGGATGCTCAGACAGCTGATCAGAACACCCAAAGAAATGTTCACCACTTTACGTATCATCATACCTGACAGACCAAAACAGGAAAGAGGGATTCATTCTTGAAAAAAAGTATTTATATTCTGTTTGTTGTGTTATTTGTGAACAGCAGGATATAATGACCTGTTTATCACGGTGAGTGACCTAAGAGAAAACAGACACGTCTGCTGGTTATATTTCAAACATCCTGACTTCACGTCAAAATCAGTTATAATTACTAATGGAAGTTTCTATGTGTGTCTGATGGAGTCAATATACTCTCAGTGAATGACTGTTCTTTTATATAAATGTTGGCCAAGTCTGCATCAGTTCCTTCCACCTGCCTGCTTATTCCATGTATGTTAAAGACATCACCAAGATCCAAATAAAACTGTTCTCACCAACACAGACTTTCTGGATCTGCTCAAATGATTAAAATAGGCTCACACTGCAGGTAAAAGTCTATTTTATATTCACCATCCTACAGTGAAGTAAAAACACTAACGGCTCCAATGAGACCAATTAGAGAGGGGCCATTCACCTTTTCAGCACACTTCAAGCTGTCTGAATTGTAAAAATTGTAAGTGACATTACTTTGAATTCCATTAAACCATATGTCATACCCTTCCCAGCTACTCAGCTGTCCAGGTGCTAATTCCTTTTATTCCCGTAACTCCCTCTCCATCACAGCCAGAGCCAGATAATGCAAATGACCTGACCTGTAGTCAAAAGCACTTCTTTCAAGGCTTCATGCCTCATAATTTAATATAATCCTGTCTTTAGCAGGTCTTAATATTAGATCAATACATGCTCACATGAAAAGGAAAAGAATATAAGAGCCACTTTCAGTCATTATTTTATGTTAGAGCTCCAGTTTGGTCCATTTATGCTACAGTTGCTGCAGTTCATTGAGGTTTTCACAGATTTGTTTATGCACAGCTCTCTGTGTGTCCCACCAGATCTGGAGTTTTCCTAGGTTACTGCAGCACAATTATTTTTTTCTTTTTCTCTCATCCTTTTATATATTTATCTTTGTGTTTGGAATCATTATCACGTTGCCTGACTCAGTCCAAGATAAGCTTAGGGCTATCTGCCTCTCAGTGGAATCTGCTGGTCACAAGTGTAGTACACATTGCGTATGATAGAGCCTGTTGCCAGTGTGAATGAGAGTTAAAAGTAAGTATATTCTTAGCTTGAATTGTCAGGCTACCTTGAACTTGACTCTAGTAAACTTTGGTAAACAGAGGAGCTCACGGTCGACTCAGTGGCTGCAACATGTCCAGGTCCTGGGGTTCAACTAAAATCATCCACCGTCTTGCTTTGCAGTTGGTGTGAGGTGAGCATTGTGCATTATGTCAAAACATCTCTACTACAGGCTCATTTGTTCAGAGGACATTGTTCCATAAGTGCTGTCTGCTCAGAGGCATCTTTGAACACCTTAACTGTGCTGCTGTGTTTTTCAGAGAGAAGAGGCTTCCCTGCAACCCTTCCAGTCACACTTGTTCCATCTTTTTTATAACTGTACTGCCATTAACTAAAATATCCGGCATGCTAACTGAGGCCTGTAGAGTCTGAGATGTAAGTTTTGGGTTTTTGCAGTTTCTCTGAGCTTTGCACTCCTGGCACAAGCAACTGTGTTAAATGGTTTCCTCTTAAGACACTAGTTTGGAAATGTATTTAAAGCTCTTCCAGGATTAAAAGTTTGCTTCTCTAAGATCTGATGTCTTTCCTCCGTGGCTTTGTGTAAACACAATAAATGCTCTAGGGCAGCAAACTGCCAAAATCACTTAGTGGAATATATCAACAGTGGTTGTTCATCTCAGGTTGGATTTAGCATATCTAATTGTATAAGTGATGGAAAGATCAAAGTGTAATTGAATTCCCAGCAGAGTAGAAAGTTCAGGATCTGCTCACCTTTGGTGGGTTTGAGAGTGTGTCGGGCAGTGTGCTCATTCTGGATCTCCAGCACTGCCTTTTTGGCCCCAGACCCAGAACGAAACAGGAAGCCCAGCGAAGCGTCATCAAAGCAGGCCAAACTCGGAACAATTGTGAGCCAGTTCAGGAAACTCAGGTTTCCGCTCAAGATCAAGACCACCTGCAGGCCAGAAATAAGACAAAGAGGACATCCAGATGGTTCACAGAGGAAAGCTGCAGCACACAGCATATTTTCAGCCAGTGGTGACTTCTTTTAATAAAATCTTACACTAATGCACGATGGAGATGAACACAAAACAAATAGACCAAGTTCTCTGTCCTGTTTTCGATCATTGGTGAATGATGAGTTACCTGGAAAAGAATCTGAATTGCTCCATTCATGATGCACATCCGCCTGCCCACGAAAGTAAAGAATGGGACGATGAGCTCGATGAAGTGGTTGGACAAGGTCTCGAAGCGGTGGAACCACCACGGAGAGCGATGCATGTAGTACGACATGGGGTTGGGAACTGGCTGGGTCTGGAGAGATAAAAACCAGGGGGGGAGGAGATCTTCGACTTTTGTCATTTCCCTTATTAAAAGTCTCCATTCCCTCATTAAATATTAACTCATCATTTTTATTAACACAAAGCACATCGGCTGCTCAGGATGGAGGTTTTTCTGCTTTACTTTGGCACTAACTCTTGTCTCCGAGCGGGACAGGGAGTGATTTATGGTGCCGCACCTAAAGGGAAAATTTTCCCAAGTCTAAATAAAGATGGAACTTTATTTAAATGAAGGCAATCCCACTTTCCCTGAAAAAACACCCAGAGGTTTCAGGGTGCAGCGCTGTGTTTGTTTATTGTACAATTAGGCGTGTGTGCATGCAAACTTGTGTAATAGCTGAACATGCAAACTGCTGCAGAGGTGGGGGAAAAATAAATATAGCCCAGAAATAGGTGGAGCGAGAAAGAAAAACAAGTGGGCTTGCATGCTAATCAATATCTTCATTATTTACGTGTAACAGCAGGAAAAGTCGGATTACTTAACCCGGAGCTTACAAGAACACCCCATGAAATTCAAATTCAGGGAGTCTGAAACCTCAGACAACCTTGCCACCCCACATGGCCTCCACATGAGCTGCATTACGACAAACAGAGCTGGACAAACAAAGTGCCAACTGTCCTGCAGCACACCAACACACACACCCTGAGAAGCCGGGCTGGAGACCTGCAGCTCCTCTGCAGTTCTGAAAGGCAGCAGTGTGTCAGAGGGGTTAACAAGGCTTCATCTGGCGCCACTGGCTTCCGGTGTGTGAGTCGACATTACTGTTTATGCAACTAAAAGCTGGACCGGCTCTGTGACCCAGCAAAGAATAAGCTCTACGACCTGTCTTCTGGCTGGTAGGTTGTCCTGAAACACCTGTCAGCGTCCCATGAAGGATGCATTTTGTTTAATTGTTTAATAAGACTCTGTTGGCCTCTTGGGAAAAAAATGATGGTTAAACAGGAAACGGCTGAAAACCATGTCAGAAAAGTGACAAATTTATATTTAGAGCCCAGGAGAAATATCTTATAATTCAGGGATACGCCTGAAAGGCAATTCTAAGTAATTCTAAGTAATAATCTCTTTCTGAGGAATATTAACTGGTGGGATAACCCAAAAAGAGAGGGGTCAGTTATGATGAAGGTGAGTGTGGAATCACCAGAAAAAAATAGTTTCCTCAATCCGAGTTCTAGTTCGATCAAGTTCTTATGAGTAATTTGCTTTGATGAAAGTTAGACCAAGACTAACACACCAAATTGGGCTCCACATCAATCTACTGATGTAACAGTGTGACTAAATCTGGAAAATACACTACCCCGTGCACACACATACTCAAGATTTCAATTAATCACAGTCCGGTGAACTAAAAGCTGCAACGTACCAACTTATACACATACTCCGGAAATATTCAGCTGTCGGTTCATAGATCTGTAAAACTCATGCTGGCTCCACAATTTTGTCATTTTCTGTTTTTTTTTATTGCTTTTTTGTGCCATTTAATCTGCTCTGTTTTCTACAGTGTGGTCTGCTGGGAATTGATAGTATATTAGTTGGGTGTAAATGAAATGTTTCATTAATATTTTCTTTTATATTTGATCTGCGTGTTACAAGTCCTTGTTTCATTTTACTGATAATATCGGCAACAGCTACTTGAACACATACACATCCTCTCTGGGGATACATGAAGTTGTATTTTAAAACAACTGGTCTTCCTGTACTTCATGTGTGAACAGAGTTCACTAAATTATGCCATAAAATGATATCTTCTGGTGGAAACTGGCACCGAAAGGCTCTGTATTTATTCAGACGCCTTCATGTAATTATAATTCTGTTAGAATAAATCTTTCCTGACTTTACCTGTCTGAAATTAATGTGGGTTAAATACCCCTCATTATTCATACAAGAAAAGAATCCTAAATTCACTTCAATTAGCAGAATGCAACACCACACAGCACAAGCACTCATTGTTCCCCTCATGTTGTATTTCAGACTGGCTGAATATTTTTACAGCGTTTTCTATGTGTGTGTCATCTCCAGTCATCCAGTCCCACTGGAGACTGTGTGTTCCTGTCTATGGTAATTAAAGTAGACGCTTGTCTTTCCTTTGCAACACACATCAGTGTGGCTCAGAGAAACCCACAAGAATGTCCCACAAGCTACAAAAAACCCTGGATTTGCAAAACATGGCACTGTACGAGGCTGATGAACGTAAATACACAACAGTGGATCCAGAAACATGATGCAAGCCTGATGTGAGCGCTTGATATCTTGTCTTATCATCAGTCAGGGAAGTGCCATGGCCTGATGTTACCACACATCTGGATCAGTTGTGGGTCAATGGGAATTTTACAAACTACTCTGGTAATAATCTGAACATTTTCAGCATCATAAAGATTAACTAGACTGTATCTGATGGGAAAGGAGTTACACTAGAAACAAACCCACAAAAGAAGTCCAACCCTCGGCTCATTATTTAGGTTTAACTCCTTTCCTTTCCAGTAACAATTGCCTAAAATTCCCATCCATGACAGCTGTTGAAAAACTACATGCAGTTCATGCTTGATGCTGATCTCTTTCGAAAGCAAACACATATTTTTTCTCTTTAAACAATCAGATTAACTTTAAATGTTACTGGAAAAGAATCACAGATGTTTGAACAGTGAAAAAAGAACATCTGATGTTGATTCCATATCATGTTCCTTTTTTTTTTTTTTTTAACTAAACGGAGGCATGTAATTGTGACCAATTAAACCAAAATTAATGCACATCATTTTAGATTACCCAGGTGTAGATCAAATTGGATAGATTAGCATGAAAAACACAGATGTTTTATGTAGTTTGTTATTAACCTTTTGAACGAGGTTTTGACCTCTTAATCCTTCAGTTTTTGTTGGAGTATGATCTGCTACTAGAGTACATAATATCCTCAAAGATAAACTCCATTGGTGACTAGCAAACAAATAAATATTTACAAAATCCACATACATGATTGTAGTTTGGAATGACATACATCATTCTAATCTCAAAAATAGTAGCTTTCAAATGTTGTATAATGTGTAGGTAATTGGAAGGTGGAGAGTAAAATATAGTTCATTTGTTGCCCTAAAGGTTTCTTTTTTCCTCAAAGATAGTGAAGCCATGTGCCACCTACTCAGCTTCTAACTGGCGAGTACTGTTGCCACTTGTTAGATTGGTTAACTTTAAATTAGGCATGAGGACTGCCTCTACCCCCACAGCCAAAGATGCGGATACAATTTCAGATCAAGACCTCAAATATAGCGCATGGGACCGTTGTCATCGCTGGGACACAATTTTACATGATTTTTTAATGACCTCGAGATCATGCATCATAAATTATGTGACAAGCAAATACTACTGTTTGATTTTTGCGGTAGACAAAGTAAGGTTGGTTAATCCGAAAAAGTAGCCAAAAAAACACATTTAGTCATTCTTCACCAATCATTCGGGGCTACTTTCTAAAAAAATAAGACAGCTAAAAAATTTAGAGTATACCCACCTATCCAGGGACCACTATTCCACTGGTTAAAATACTTAAGTTGGGGAACTTTGAGAGAAGATTAAGTCAAACTGTGGCAAAATAGCCATTTTGGAGACCTCGCCTGAACTGAGATGTTATTCCCATATTGAGCTGTGACTTGATTAAGGTTTAGAGCTCCAGCTGCATCATTTCAAAGTGATATTTTTTCATTTTGAAAGTGATTTTTCATTTTAAGCAAGCTTAAACCATTTTAATTTTGTGCTTTGTCATTTTCAACGATTCTTAAATGGTAACACATACACTGATATTAACACTTCTTAACCAATCTCACACCTTTTACTGTCATTGTGCCTCCAAAGTTATTCAAGGAAACCCTGAGGTGCAGAGACGTACTGTACTCATTTCTTTATGGCTATGCAATTTTTGAGCAGAGGCCTGTGATTGAGTACCAACAATACTTAGCTTGAAGTCACAGTGGAATATTTGAAGAGATCCATGCAAAAACAACTACAAATATTTTACTTCATAATGTTGTATTCTGTATGCTAAATGAAGGAGTTGGTGCTCTTCAGCTCAGCACTGTGAGGGAAGTGTGCAGCATCAACTGATTCTCCAACTGTCAGCAGCTGTGTTGCAATGTTGGAAATAGGTGTGAATAATTAATCTGAAATAATAACACATTAATTCATTCTATATCAAAAGGGAGATCAATCAAACAACAATCAGATTTTTGTATTATAATAGACTAACTTCACAATATGAGTCACCAAGAACAGTACAAACAGACAACACCCACCTCATAGTGGTAGTCCATGCATGTGAGGTCTCTCCAGCATTTGTCACCTCTGATTTTAATAAGACCCTGAAATAGACAGAAAACACAAGCATCTGTTGCACCGAATACTTACACTTGTTTTGAGTAATGATATGAAATAGGTACCAAGCAGCAGAGCCTTTGAAAAGTTGTTTATAGGGTGCAGTGACCTTCGTATGAGAAGCTTGATCAAAAACATTAGAAAATCTACATTGTTATCATTTGTAGAGAAGAATTTATAATTTTAAGATTTTAATCCTACTACGTTATTTACTCTGATGTGGAGGCGAAATTTATGTGAATTTGGCCACTTCACGACTCATGCTAACTGTGGCAAATCACTGGTAGTTAATTAGATTTTTTGCAATCCTCAGCACAACCAATGCAGCAAATTAAGAAAGGAGAAAAGAGAAAAAGAAAAGAAAGCATTGAAAGAAACTAAAAAGGAAAAGGAAGATCATGACCGGAACAAGAGAGAACGAGATGTTGTTGAAGATTAGGCCCTTATATGTAAAACCATTTGGCTTTATTTGAGGTTCATAGACACAGTATATCTGTGATGAGGACAACCACGCATGTGGACATTTGAAACCGACGGGCCTGTTTATGTGCAAAAGGAAGCTTAAATGGGCCTTCTAGTATGTTTATATTCTTTCTGCATGTTAGCAAAACTGCAACTACTTAAATTAAAATCTGTTTAGAAAGTTTCTTTGGTCTCAAGTGTCAGTTTTTTATCCCCTTTAGGACTGTTTTAAACACAAAAACTGCTTGGTTGCACTGACCAGACATTTCAAATCAGTCTCAAACATAAGATCGGGATAAAATCTAAATCGGGATTTTAGAACAAAAAAAAATCACGATAGGATATTTTTTGCCATATCGCCCACCCCTATCTCCAATGCATATTCAACTAACATGTAAAATCCTGTCTTCTACATTTCTGTGTCAGTAGAAGTCTCCTAACTACACAATGCCAATGCTAAACCATCAACAGTCATCTCACTAAAATCCACAGATGTATCTCATTGCAGTGTACAAGAGAAGTCAGGCAATCAGATTCAAACTCAGGCAACGAGTGTCTGCACAAAATAACTGAAGCCTGTCTTTACCATAGTCCTTTGAGAAATGCTACCCGCAAGATTTATGCAGAACTTTACCAACATCAACCCCAGACTCCTCGCAAGCTTTAGTGAGCTTCCACCGCTAAATATGAAATGATGTAGTCATCATAAAAATGCGGTTTGTGGCCACATCAGAGAGAAGTGAAATGAATTACACTCAACGGTGAGGCCTGTTTCAAGTGTCACTGACAATAAAGACTCAAATGTATTACGCAGACAGAAAGCAGCCTTTAAGATTAAATCTGAGAACAAATCTGATTTGTTTGCCGTCTGTAGACATCATTAGCTGATCTGCCCTCATACGCTTGAAATAGCAGCTCAAAACAGTAGATGTGTAGGAAAGAAACCAAGGCTGTTAAAACTAATACAGATACATACAATTCAGCTCATAACCATACTACAATTTAAGATTATTTATTCTATTTGTTTGTATTAGACAAAACTATTGAGCTAAACGTGCAGAGAAATGCATAATCAGTTCTGTGTCTGTTTTTCCCCAGCACAACCTAGTAAATAATTTCCCTTCCAGAACACGAGACTGTCAATATTGACACATCAGACCATCATGTGGCTGAGACGGAATCTGGAGTAAATCGCCCACTAACCACTTTAACTAGATTTAAAAAACAGCAGATCATTTCATTCTGATTAGGAGCTGGGCTGCTGGCTGCTGCTGCCCGCCTCAGAGGTGGTGCAGACGAAAACCCTCCTGATAATCCAATTCAGTCATGAGATCCTGAAATGTCATCAATTACAACCAGATACACCAAAAACAGAGTGGTGTGTCCAGAGTGTGAAGAAGGAGCGCAAGTACACCTGAACAGGTATTAAAGTGGAACATCTGTTTAAAGGTTTGAAGTACTGTTGCATAACTAACTGTAAAACTCAGTGCATCTGACTTGTTTTGTTGGTGCAGTGACATTTATTACACATTCTGTTAATCGTTGTTGCAGCTTTTTTTACATTCCCAGTGTATAAGTTTCCATCAGCATTTCACCTTATGGCACCAACAAGCAAATTATAAACAGTAGTCATTTTAAATAGAGAAGGTACAGTAGTTGATTTTTTAAAGAAAACTCAAAGATTCACCGTGCCTATTCTCTGCTCTCCCTCCAGTCACAAGTCTGTCTGATGATGACTCTTGTCTCATCTCTTGCTCTTGCTCAACTCCCTTTTCACCTCTCTTCAGTAAGGTCCTCTTACATTTCTTTCATGAATCCACCTTTATGCATGTTCAAGATTAGTATGCTGATATCCAGAAGCTAGCGTGTGACGAGAGACTCAACTGCAACGCAATGCTCCAGGCTGAGACACAAAGTTGTGAAGTGTAGTTTCTCAGCCTCGGGACGCTAATAGATAATAGTTCATTTTACCTTCATTAAAAAAAAATCTGTTCATTTGTGTTTTTTCTCTGAAAGTCTGAGTCAAGAACAGAATTGTAACCATATGATTTTGAAATCAAATACAATTGTATCTTTATGTTCAGAAATGTTCATTTTCACCACAATATACAATATTTACAGTTCACTTCAGTTCATTGCTTTGGTGTCCTTTGATATTTTTTCGATGTACTTTGACCATGCTAAAAGTAATCAATTGTTAGCTGTAGCTCTGAGCACAAAAATAACAGCATCAATAAAGCCTGCAAGGCCAACAGCAGCTAAAAATGTGAATATTGTTATAGCAGGAACACATACATGATGACCCAAAGAACAGGCCCTCTCTAAAACATATGTCCCTACTGTGTCATTCATAGAGCTTTACTAGATCACACATTGATATGACTTTGAGATCCACTAAAAAGAGGTTGACTTATTCAGAAGGAAAATGAGAACCTAGCATGTTTAATGTTTATCATAGTGAGCTGGACTAAGCTCTAATTAGATACATGTACGTATACCATCATATTACCATCACAGTTCACATCTGGTGGCAATAAGATGCTATGGGGAGTGCATGAAAGACATGACGAGATACGAATAAAAACAATTAATGTTTTAATGACCTAATGCTGCTTGGCTGACAGGGCTTTTCTGTTTAACATATGTTCATGT
>JBBBVT010000023.1:17711695-17725151 GCA_037177035.1 Craterocephalus eyresii | reverse complement strand
TCAATTAAAAAGCCTTAATCTTCATAGAATGATAGCATAATAATAATGATGATGATGATAATAATAATGATAATATTAATATTATTATTATTATTATTATTATTATTATTATACTTTATATTTGCAAGGTTTCTAAGAGTAAATTACTTACATTGTCAAATGTAGATTAAAAACCCTGATTTAAAAATAGCATATCGAAAGCAATATCTGATGTACATAAAGT
Source organism: Craterocephalus eyresii (assembly GCA_037177035.1). Classification (NCBI taxonomy): domain Eukaryota; kingdom Metazoa; phylum Chordata; class Actinopteri; order Atheriniformes; family Atherinidae; genus Craterocephalus; species Craterocephalus eyresii. The sequence goes on along the minus strand of JBBBVT010000023.1, from coordinate 17,724,928 downwards.
ATGTAATGCATGATAATTTAACTGGTGGAGCTGGAGCTATAATAAAAACTATACCACACAACTGTTTTTCTCTCATGAGGTGAAACCCAACCACAATGGCTGAACAAAGCCACATAAGGGTGAGAGAGGATTTTCTATAAGCTAAACAGTCAAAAGATTTGGGGTCAAATGATGGAGAGAGCATGACTGGGAGGTCACATCTTCTTGAAATGGGGCAAAGCGTTCAGTGCGGATGCAACCATCACCATCTGCGAACACTGTCTGTTGCAGGAGTTGCAGCCAATTCCAGCACATGTAGCTCTAAGCTCTCACCTGGATCAAATGCCAACCCCAACACTTTTACGACAACGTGAGGTAGTTGTTACGCCTGTCCAGAGACTTGACCCGTGAATGTTGCTGTGTTTAGTAAGTTCAGTGATACACATATGATTGACAGAAACATACCATGTGGAGCTGTTAGTTAGTTGTGCTTCATTTCTGTTTATTTTCACTGATAAGGGCAGGATCTGAAGGGGGAAATATCATGGGTGTGTTTTTGTTTCCAACAGCTGCTGAGGTAGATGTTGGGAAATGAGTGATTAAAGACATGGAGGATAGGTGCCATCAATAAAAAGGCCAACGTTGTTACAGTACTAAACACCAGGGGTGGAAAGTAACTAACTAGAATACTCGTTACTGTAATTGAGTAGCTTTTTTGTGTACTTATACTTTTTGAAAAGCGTAATTTTACTTTGACTTAATATGGATGATGGAGGTGAAGGAGTTGTGGTGGACGACCATGCACCACAATTTGTTATTGAAAAGTAACTTTTTACTTTTACTTGAGTAGATTTTTTGACTAGTAACTTTACTTGTACTTAAGTAAAATCACATCACAGAAACAGTACATGTACTTCAGTATAATATTTTTGTACACTTTCCACCTTTGGTAAACACTCCTTATTTTTCTTCAGATAAATATGTTTATCATTATGGACTGTATATGACAGAGGGACAACCAGAGAAATGAGAAAAAATCAAGAACAAAATAAAAGGACAAAGAGGGGATATATTAGTCCAAACACTGAAACAAGGAATAAAGGGAAACCAGCTTTGTTATGATGTCTTGCTGTATAATTTTTTCACCAGTGTTTTTCTTAAACAAATTTGTATACATGCAGCTGCATTTATTTGAACAAAAATACAACAAACAATCCACACATATTTACATGTTGATCAATTCATTTTTATGTTTTTTCTGCCTCATTTTAAACATCATGTTTGCTATTTTTGCTGAAATTTTCCTTCCCCCATTTCCCCCAAAGACTGTAGCAACCTGAAAAGGAAACAAAACAATAAGACAATGCAATATAATTTACATTTTTTAAACAGATAGTCATGAGACCCACATCTATCCACAAAAATACGTTTCCAAGTCATGCAACATTTATTTGATGGTATTTGAAAACATTCAGCATAAAGTGGCACATTAGCATTTGGTAGCAGATTTGGTAGCAGTTACTGTATAAGTATAATAGTAAAAATCAAAAGCTCATTTGAGACCATAATGAACATGTAACATGTTAAAGCTTTAACATTACTGCACTTACGTGTAAACCAGCACCTAATGCTCTAGTCTTTTGGCTTAGTTTATTCAACTGAGAATCTTTAAAAGAATGATTTAGAAAGAAAATCACATTGGTCTGGTAAGAACTTATAGGCTACTAAAAATGCTCAAAACTGCAGATAATGTATAGCTCAGTTTTGGTAACTAAATTCTGTGGTTTTCTTGTACCTCTTGCTCTGCTTTGTGAAGCTAGGAGGAACTCAAACTTTGCAAAAAGCCAATAGGGCACGAGGGGCGGAGTGGTTTACAACGAAATAAAACTGGACCATCCAAGTGGACTGTCAAAGTAAGTTTTAAGAACAGAAGGAGAATGTTAGCAAATAATCCTTGCACTCTTCAGGGATTTCTCTTGCTCGCGTTGTGACACAGACCTGTGCGCTTTTACGCATTTGGAGAGCTCCTTTTGAACTTCGGCTATACGGTAAATTCTACTCATTCCAGCATCGAACATGACCGAAAAGACCAAGTCACTGACGGAGCATCCGTGCAGTCCAGAAGTAAGTGATGGCTCTGTGCCCCAGTACGGATCGGATTCAGAGTCCCCGACCTCCCCTCCTGGGTCCGATGCACACGAAGCATCGCATCAGTCTGGGATTACGCACAAACCAGAGGGTTTTCCGGATGACGAGCGGTTCCCTGCCTGCATCCGCGACGCGGTGTCACAGGTGCTGAAAGGCTATGACTGGTCGCTGGTGCCCGTGCCAGGTCACGGGGAGAGAGGACCGAAGAGTAAACCGCATGTGAAAAGGCCGATGAACGCCTTCATGGTTTGGGCGCAGGCGGCGCGGAGGAAGATGGCGGACCAATATCCTCATCTTCACAACGCTGAGCTCAGCAAGACGCTGGGGAAACTGTGGCGGTGAGGAGAACTCTCAAACCAACTTTAGACATCTTTTCTAAAAATTCAGCTATGCAAGAATGTTCACTTTTTTTTGGTTTTGGTTGTAAAAGTCACGCTAAACACAGACGTTATACCACAAGTACAGTAGTGGTGCTCATGAATACCAATTACCAGAAAAGCTAGGGAACTTTTCTAAAACACAAAATGAAAAGCTGTCAAATAATTTGAGCCTTAATTTAAAAAAAGGATTTTGTGTTCACCGGCCAATTCCATAGCATCTGGAAAACTGGTTTTGACGCCAGGAAACAACAATGTCAGTATTAGTTATACTTTTATACTAATATTTCCAAGATTTGCGAGACAAATCTGAACCCATTCTTGCTGAATTCAAGATTCCAGCAAAACATTTTTACCTTTCTCTTCTTAATACACCTCTTCATTTTCAATCTGGACCAAAGCCAGGCCAGATAAACACACTGAGACTTTTATGCCTAGACAGGGAGACACATTTTGTTGATAGAAGGATTTATTTCTTTAAAATTCCAACACATGCCTTTGCGTAAATAGTTTTCTTGAAAACCAGTCATCCATGAACAGAGATGGAATGGCACATGTTGGCTTTTGCATGTCTTGCTAGTAACAGCCTGGATTGTCTTTCTTGTTTTTGCTGTGCTTATGGTAGTTTTTAGCAAAAAAGTACCTACAACTTTTACTTTTAAATTGTTTCCTATGTATGAGTTAAATATCTTTTTTTGTATTTTGATTTTACATAAGTGCATTTTGTAGTGTACTTATAGTCATTGACAAAGTATTTTTCATTTTACATGAAGCTACCTCAGTCTCAGACAATTGTTTTCATGCACATGTGCTGCAGAGCCTGGATAACTGTGAGTTTAGTTCTCAGTAATATAGATTTTATTATCATTTCTCATATTTACTGAGTCACAATATATACATTGCAGAATCTTTATGTTACTTCTGGTTACTTGTGTTACTTGTATATGTATATTTAATGTGCTGTTGTTCAGAAGATAAATTCCTTATTCTTGTATATTAGATGAAGGTTTAAACAATGACATCACTTTTCTGGAGCCGGGATTTGTATGTAGTGCTAGCATTCCAGAGCAGCATGTAGAAAACCCATCACTCTCAGTCATTACCCAGATAGCAGACATTTGGGCCCCATTTCAGCCATTTGTGGCACTTTCGACTCAAATAAGTGTTTTATGGGTCCAAAGTTCAGAAAGAAGTCTTGATCCTCTCTGTCTGGTGAATACATGGCTGGGTGTAAAGAGGCACACTCAACCTTCTTCAGCTCCATCATTTGAACTCAAATAGGGGTCATAAAAACTGCACTTGGCAGAACGTTCTTTCCTTTCCTTCTTCCTAAATTGCACTACTGACATTAATAAAATAGCTGTCCAAAAATGTAAACGAGAATTCTATAAAAAAATCAACATTCTTGTCACCACTGGACAACATGCACATGCTTTTGTGATTAAATGAAGCACCTCCATCTCCTCCCTGTCCCTAGCAGGCTTCTTTCTGAAACAGAGAGGCGTCCCTTTGTTGAGGAGGCTGAGAGGCTGAGACTGCAGCACAAGAAAGACTATCCGGATTACAAGTATCAGCCTCGGAGACGGAAGAGTGCCAAACCAGGCCAAGGGGACTACAGATTGGGAGTGGTCCAGCAGCATCAGCATAGCTTTTATAAGACAGAACCTGGCATAGCCACAGGAGAAGTGCACCACCAGTACCCTTCGGACAGGCCAGGTGATGATACCATAAAGCCTTTTTTCTTAGAGCTCCAACTTCAAATGAAATCTTTGTCAATTGAATCTTGTTTTGATTTCCAGGTCAGACTCATGGTCCTCCAACACCACCCACTACCCCTAAAATTGATCTTCACATGGGGGCTAAGCATGAGAACCAGCGGCCTGTGGATGGCAGCGGCTTTGCTCCTCCCCCCGGCCGTCAGAACATCGACTTCAGTAACGTGGACATCTCAGAGCTCAGCTCGGACGTCATCGGCACCATGGATGGCTTCGACGTCCACGAGTTCGACCAGTATCTGCCTCCAAACAGCCACAGCACCTCCCTTCTGACCCAGATAGAATCTAGCAACCCCTCTGGATCATTCGCCCCACATCCAGACAGCATCCTTCTCTGCACACCTAAAACATCCTCCTTTTCTGGTCACGACACCCAAGAGCTGAATGAGGAAAGCAGGCAAAAACTTCCGATTAAAACTGAGCAAATGAGCCCGAATCACTACAGCTCCTCACCCTCCTCCTCCACTCCTCCTCCGCCTCAGTACACGTCCCTGAGCTCGAGCGCCTGCCCTTCCTCCACCTCCTCCTCATCATCTCCTTCCAATCAACCAGACTACGCTGATCTTCAGAGCTCCAGCTTTTACAGCGCATTTTCCGGCTACCCTGCCGGTCTGTATCAGTACCCGTACTTCCACTCCTCCAGCAGGTCTTATGCTGCACCGCTTATCCACAGTCTGGCCTTGGTGCCGCCTCCGCACAGTCCTCCCTCTGGCTGGGAGCAACCTATCTATACAACACTCACCAGGCCTTGAAAGGGACAGGAACACGGCCATGGAGGGAGAAGTGATTTTTGACTCTACTTAGAGTAAAAACATGAGCAGATCAACATTTCAAACAAATTGTTTCAAAATGTTCCAAACTTCACACCAGTGAAATGGAGGTATGAACCGCACCTATTTAAGGTGGGAAGTTGTACGTTTTATGGGACTTTTTCCACACAAAAGCTGGCTAAGTAAGCCAGATTCCTAATGTTCATCCGTTTTGACTTGCAACGAAACCATTGCATTTCTCTTACGTTAATTAAAGCTTGTTTCCATGAGGACGTTTAGTTTTCAGACCAACAAATTTTTATTTATTTATGTTGGAGTGAAGATCTGCAGCTTTTGAGAGCCCTTTTCCCCACTGGGACATCGAGTGAGTTTTAATATCAAATGCTGGTACATTTAAGCACAACTGGTTTAGAGGTCAATTCTGGTCCAGTCGATGGTTGTCTGAAGAGGCCTGTTGCCTCTGTTGCACTCAACGTTTTCCTTTTTATATATGTATTTGTTTCTTCTGACATGTTTGTACACCAATGACCATAAAATTTGAAAATAATACAAATTCATGACTCCAGATATTACCATAACTAAAATCCTCAAGCACCATGTACTATATCTGTAGGTGTTGTTGTATCAAAATTACATTTCTGCAGTTCTCGCAAAATGTTGATATTCTTTTAATATTTTAATCGCTACATTGTTTTTTTGTGTTTTTTAGTCTTTTTTTTTTTACAAAAAGGTTTTCTTTATAGTTTTTAAAAAAGACTAAACTTATCTTTTTCTCATTTTTGTGATTGATTAAAAACAGTGTGACCAGTCAAGAGGGACAAATAGCACCAAAACTCAACAGTTGTGAGATCCGAACATGACAAATGCCATTTTCTCATTGGTCTGCCATTGCTGTGAAATGGGAAATCTGCTTTTTGTCCCTGTAAAATTAGCATATAAAGTCTTCCCACTGACTTTTAGCCCAGATTTATTTCTTATTGTTCTGACAACCACGAAAACATACAGATCCACCAGGTGATAGCCCCGGATTTCACTCTATGCATAGTGTATGCATAGTTATCAGATAGCAGAGGTTTGAATGATGTTTTCAGTGAGTCATCTTCATGCCATGTACACTTGACTGAAAAAATAATTCCCTTCTAATAAAGAAGAAAAAAAAACAGCTGAAACTGTGATCTGAAAAAAGCTGAAACTGACAAAAGTTATACTATATTTAAAAAAATCATGACACTATTTTTGAATTGTAGTTCATTAGAAATATTCTTTTTTAAAAACAAGTACAAAATACGATAAATTAATATACAGTACATCACTTATAAGCTAATATTTTGTTGAACAAGCCTTTGAGGCGATCAATGAAAATCAGGTGTTTTTTTGTAACTCTTCATCAGACTTGAGCACCTGTCGGCAGGTATTCTGCCCCACTGCTCATCAAAGGGCTGTCATTGGTCCTGAAATGTATTGTTTGTTTGTTTTTTAATATTTATTCAACTCATTTGAATTTAAAGAAACATCTTATTTCACAAAATTATTGTTTAGCAAATTTATATTTATTACTTTTTTCAGTCTCTAGTTATGTGAATTAGTATTAAGAATTTTGCCATTCCTTTGTTGGAAGGGTATGAATAAATTTGTAGTCAAGTGTATTTGTGTTACCTGTTAAAGCCATAACTAGATTAACACTTTAGTTGTAATAATCAGAAAATCCTTTTCTAAAATCTAGACTTCGGAGGTCTCATTGACTACCCTTTTCCCAGTCTGTGGCCCCACCTAACCCCTTGAATTTTCTAGACCTGTTTTTATCTTCTTGAGAGGTCAAAAAATACAAGATTTATAACAATCTTACGAACAGGGTATGAACTGAAATGCTCCCATTCTGAGTTAATAACATTTAGGAATGCTTTTTTTAGGGTTGTTTTCGTTCCAGCAGCAGCTCTGCTGTTTCCTGAGATTAGCTGTGTCACAGTCTGAGATTTGACGGCGCGGTTTAAGCAGAGGCAGAACTTGATGAACTTCTAGCTTGTCCTGAGGACAACACCCTATTCATTAACCTATGATGATGTAAAGCACTTTCGGTTGGCAAAATAGTGTAAAAACACTTTAAAGAACGGCAATACACTCAAATTATCCAATCAGATGTTGACCAAACTACCAGAAGCAGAATCTTTCCTGTTCAAAGGTCCTTGCTACGTGTTGCTGCAACTGTCTGAACATATTATCTTCAGGTCTTACACAGCTGAGCCAAAGTCCCACAAATTTTAAACACTTCCTGTGTGGGTCCAACCTGGCAGCGGCAGCTCAGTAGCTCACTGTCTGAGCAATGTACCATGGCAACCTAGTTGCCAATGACAACAAGACTGCTAGACAGAAGAAACATTGATTTGGCCATATGTCCATAACCCTGGAGCCAGCAAGTGGAAGTTTGTCAGAGTGGCGAGATCATCAGGTGATTTTGACACCAGTAGTCCTTCAGTTCATGCTTTTTCCCTTGTTTTGAGTGTGTCCAACTCAACACATGCCCGTTTTGTTTACACCCCGAGACGGGGATGGTACAAAAGTGCAAAAAGAAAGTCATCAAACAGAAAAAAATGGAGACATTCTTACATAATCTTTTGATTCTCATTTCATTGCAAAAAAAGCCCCAAATACTTCAAGATTTGTTTTGATGACTTTACATAATTTTCTAATTTATGTCCATTACTGCCACACATGCCTGCAATACATCTAAAAAGGGGAGAAATGGGGTAAATTGAGGGAAAGTGATGAAAGGATAAAAAAGGATTTTATTTCTAACAGATGACTGCAATCATAATTTGTTACGAAAGCAGTTTCCATGAAACATTGAGTCTTCAAGGGGCAAAGACGGGCAGAAGATCTCCAAACGGTCAAGAAATGTGTAAAAATGAGCCGCTTCTCAAGTAAATATGAATATATTTGCTTAATTTTCCCCCTAAACTGAAGAATATCATTGAACTAATGAAGAAATCTGGAGGAATTTCAGATTGAGATGGATTTCTGATCCCTCAGGTCATCATAGTGAACAGCCGTTAATCAGTGGTTAATGTGGGAAACTTTTCTCCTGCACTATAATACAGTATAATAAATAATAAGAATATTTAAAAAGCCATCAAAACTTAACTGTGCAGTATGTCAACCTTGTTTGGAGGAGGTGCAGACTTGTCTGGGCTCAGAGCCACCTGGGACATGCACACAGTCCAAACAGGAATTTTGGTCAGACATTCAGTATTCCAGATTTTTTCCTGAATAAACTGACCCCGGATGCAACCAACCAAAAATTAAAGGGGGCCATCCAGACTGTTATCAGCTAAAAGCCTTGAGACCAGGCTTGCTGATGGTATATTCCTATGGATCTCAATACCAGAATATCTTTTGTGAGAAGGAATGGCAGTAATTAAAAAGTGATGAGAGCTTCACTGTCCCAACTGTGCTGCAGGATTAGTGCAAAACTGGATGTAAAGTTACAAATGAAATAAAGCTGACAAAACAAATTTGTAAATATCTTTGGTTCTTACTGTCTGCTGTTAAAATCAAAGTAGATGACACTGTTAGGGCTCGCGTTATCAAAAATTGCTCCCTCCACCACTATTAAACCTAAAAAATGTTTGGTATTAAAACAATCCCTATTTTAGTCTCAAAAAAATTGACATCACTTTTAAATTGCTTTTTTTACACATACATGGCAGCTGCCATAGTTATGTAACAGCTTTTTACTATGGTGTCTTTGAATGGACAAACAACTGTGTGAGGCAAGAACCCTCTGTTTGCCTTTTTTGAGTGGTGCTAGAGCACTGTTTGGAATAAGAAATACATTTTCAAAGTACAAATGAAGAAGGCAGAGCACATGTACACAATGTTGAATAGTTACCTGCAGTGCAGCTGCTGCACCTGACGCCACTGGACCCACTCGCCACCGTCCATTGACAGCTTGACATTTAAAATTATCTTACACCCATCTTCACTGTGATAATGCTTACACACAATGACATTTAATAGTGTTCATGACCCTCTCTTCCACCATAAAAATTATTAATTACATATCAGATGGGTCATCCTGCAGGATCCTCTATATATAAGGCTTGAAAATGGTTTGTCTTCATAAATAAGGAAGATTGATGTGGATTTATGCATTAGTGTGTTTAAATTAAATTCATATCTTTGTTAATTGTTTCATTTTGACGGCTATGATGAAATCCCAAATTTATTTGATAAATATACGTAATATATTTTTCACAATAATCTGGTGACCCCCTGAAATGAACTTGCGACCCACATGTGGGCCCCAACCCACAGTTTGTGAACCACGACCTTAAAGCATCAAAGTTTAAACTTGGGCCTTTCTTCTGGAGTTTGCATGTTATTTCAGTTTCCTGTGTGTTTCTGTGGGTGCTCTGGTTTCCTAATGTTGCTAAACTGGTGATTCTACACTGGAAATAGACACCAGGATATTTGTTTACGCCTTACATGTTTCTCATTTCTTAGCATGGATAAGCTCCAGCCCACCATGTTCTTTTAATGGGAGAAGGCGAAATAGAGCATTACTAAAACCTCAGAGCTTTCCAATATTTGGCTTTTGATACCTGGTTCTGGTTTACAGAAATTGTCCTTCCTTGCCAAGTGAAAATCTCAGTTTGTCATATCCATGTTAAAACTGTACTGTGTTTATGCGTAATGGAAGAGCTCCATCTGCTGGTCAAATTAAACATCATTTCACTTGTGTGAGAACCATCTGAAAATCAAAAGATGTTTATCTTTCAGAAAAAAATCAACAATTTTCATATTATCAGATAATCCTAACAATGTTTACTTCTTCAATTTCATTAAAGGCCCTAAAAATCTGTTATTTGTGATTCAACTGTGCATGAACACAAACCTTTAGTGTAGTTTTTATGCTCTAATGAGGATTTACCTTTAATGGGATCAGAATGTGAAAGATGAGATGAAAAAAGGATGATGTAGTCCCAGAGAAGACAGTAAGAAGTGAACACTGAGGACAACTCAGGCTCATCTGTATTGATGTTAGGTTTTTGATAATGGAACAAACTCACTATGATTGTAAGGATCAACACAACAGCGTGTCTTTAAAACAAGATGCAAGGAAATCAAACTGTTGCTGAAGTGGTCTATGTATTACAATCCCATCACTTTACAATCTTCGAAAGCAGCAATAATTACGTCTACGAAGACTTGGTATGCCGGACAGTACAAATAAATAAGAGAACAGCTGTCAGATTGAAGTTTTCAAAGAACCCTGCCTGGACGCAGATCGGCCTGCTCCAGCTGTGTTAACAAGCGGCGGTGTCCACTGAGAGTTTCTGTGCGAGTTTTGGATGTACATTTGTTGTTAACAGCACTTTGTAGATTCAGGTTTACCAGGGTTTGGGTGACCTCACAACGTCCTCAATGAAAACATCACAATTCCACACACACAGTAAGCCATTGTCATCAAAACTGTACATTCAATAAATTAACAATGTATTGTCTTTGTTAAGCGACCAGTGAAGTGACTCTAGATTACATAATTACATTAGATTACAGGCAGAATGAACCATTCACAAGACAAAATTCAGGGTAGAGGGGAGTGGGTTGCAAGGGGAGGGGAGGGGGGTCTGGTATGATAATGTACAGCACAAGGTTGGTAGGCCCAGTAGAGATGACATCATCGACCCTTTGTTGTTGGATCTCACCTAGAGTACCCTTAGAGTCTTCTACACACAGATAGATTGGAGTCCCTCTGTGGTTTTCTCTCATTTCCTGTTCCAAAACCCTTCCTGACCCCCAACCCCACCTCATTGTGGTCTGGTGTCACACGCTGTTGGGGCTGTCTCAGATTTGAGTGAGATCAGGTTGGTCTGCTTGAGATTTGACTTGCAGCTGTCTTCAAGGCTTGTGTTTGAAGTGGGCCTCCACTGTAGAGACAAAAGAGTAAGATGAGGTACAGCTATGGGAGGTGTGTTTTAAACAAATGTAATGTAGGGCTGGACAATTAACCAAATTTTAATCGTGATAACAATATTGCCTTCTCACAATCAGAAAAACACTGTAATCGAAGAAAAATGATTACTGTCACATGTATGTAACAGGAATGCATTTAGACTGGGTATTCTTTTTTTATTGCTATCAATATTTTAATATATTATTATTTTACTCCTTTACTTGTTTCTAATTAATTTCCAGTTGTTATTTTAAAGTTATATTTGAGATTGAGTTTTGGCAGTTCAATAAACATTTTTTTCTAAATCAATGAATAATCGTGTACATTAATCAGGATTTCAATATCAATCAAAATAATTGTGATTATTATTTTTTCCATAATTGTACAGCCCTAATGTAATGCATATTTTTCTTTCCTTAAAAACATCCACAAAGTGAAAAGCAGATTTTTTTTAACCAGATGTAAAAAAAAGAAATCTGTACTTGGATCGTCTACAAGATACTTAGTTCCCTCACAGTATAAAATCATTAAAGGGTAATTGTATGTGATACATTGAGTGTGTTGTATCTTAATGTATTAAAAGTAACACATTTTAGATGAAATTTTGAAGGCTGTCCCAAAATTCAATAATTATAAAAAGATTGTTAAAAAAACATTAATTCAAGAAAAAAATATCAAAATTAAAAAAATATGATTAAATAAAAATAAAATGAAAACAGTAACTTATACAAAGGAGTTTTTCTGTCAAGAAACATTCCCACCATTTACTTTTGGCTTCAAATAGCCAAAAGTAAATGGTGTGAGCATTATGACTTTGAGATTAGTTTAATTTTATCAGAATTCACACTGCAAACATTTCTGTAAATAAGAAAACAAAAGCAAAACCTGCATATTCTTGTGGCCTCATTGGCCGGTTGATGACTCTCTGAAAGGCGGCTATCCAATCCCGTTGCTCAGCCTCAGTCTCGCAGGCAAAGAGGAACTTCCTGTCTGGTGTGACGATGGTGATGCCGTGTTTCCAGTGGTAGCCTTGTGTGGATGGAGGCAGGCCGGCAAGGACGGTGTAGCTATTCTCCTTGCTGCCGATAAAAACCTCCCCTCGAGCATACGCGTCCTTTGAGATAAGGCAGACACATGGATGTCTGAACAAACTGTAACTGGCGAAAAGTCGGGATGAATCAGGTCTATTCTTACCAGAGGGTCTTTGAAATACATAAGCCGCCTGTCGTCCATGGTGAACCACCTCTTTTTGAAGCCCTCCGTGTGCTGTGGCAGAACCAAACAGGGGAAGTTATAACGACAAATACAATTTAACCAAAACTAAAAGTCTTTGCTCCTCACAATTTAACAAGTAAATGGTTATAAACAAAAAGAAGAAGTCTCTAATAAATTCAAATGTCGCCAACAAGATTTGACATTTAACTGTAAAAAGTAAAAACCACGTTTAATGACTGTGTACAGTCATTCCATCACATTCATAGTCTCAGTGTAGCACTTGTTGTGTATTCTTAAGTTAATTTGTGTTTAAGTGTTGCAAACCTCCAAACTTGTGCATGTGCCTAAATGCACGAAAACTAAACTCCACATTGTATGGTAAGAGCTGACTGTCTCTGAAAACGACAATTAATTACCAGTTAGTGGGCTTGCTCAAGACCTAATACCATATACACTCACTGGCCTGTTCAATTGCTTGTAAACTGAATAGCCTTCTTAACCAATCACATGGCAGCAACTCAGTACATTTAGTCATGTAGACATGGTCAAGATGACTTGTTGAAGTTTAAAGAAACAGGAAGAAAGGGGATTTAAGTGACTTGGAACAGAACATGGTTGTTGGTCTGAGTATTTCAGAAACAGCTGATGGACTGGGATTTCCACACAGTCATCTCTAGGGTTTACAAGGAATGGTCTTAAAAAGAGAAATATCCAGGGAGCAGCAGTTGTCTAGACTAAAATGTCTTGTTGATATAAAGGTCAGAGGAACATTGGTAGACGGGTCCAAAATGATAGAGCGACAACAGAAATTTAACCAATGACTCCAACCATGCATGCAGAATGTCACCTGTAAACACACAAGGCATCCAGGATTGGAGCCAAGGTAATTCCTATCAGCTAAGAACAGGAAACTGAGACTACAATCATACAGATTCACCAAAAAGTTACTCAAGTAAAAGTAAAAGTAATGATCAAAATATTTACTTGAGTAAGAGTACTAGAGTACACAGTGAAAA
>JBBBVT010000023.1:17654998-17668574 GCA_037177035.1 Craterocephalus eyresii | reverse complement strand
AAGTCACGTGAAATTGTGAGTTACGACGGGTTGATGCCGAATCGAACAGCTGCAGTCTGGCGACACCGAGGGAAACCCAGCGACACGGCATGTAGAGGCTGTGCGCGCTCCCGCGACTCTTGATCAGTTTCTGGCAGACGATCACTTCATGGCACAACATAATCCTATTGTTCATTTTATATTTTACATATTATATTAGTTTTTACGCAGAAAGAGTGAAGCCAATGTCTGACCTATGCAATCGATGCTACTCGATCAGCGATGTTTTCTACATGACTAGTAATGCCTGGTCGGGCTTCCAAAACAAATACGTCATATTGGCGCGACAACGAGGGTCACATACGGACACAAGCGTATTGCATAAAACAAAAACCAGCAGGTTTTGGACTTGAAATAACGAAAAAACATGTCTACTGCTATGAATTTTGGTACTAAGAGTTTTAAACCTCGAGCTCCAGACAAAGGCTCGTTCCCTCTGGATCATTTTGGTGAGTGACGGCTGTTCTTGTTTGGTTAAATAACACTTCCTTCTCTCTTATAAAATAGATATTAACACACACTTTCTACTAACTTTCCAGCTGATTAGCTAGTTATGAATGATGAATAGCAATGAAAGAACGTAAAAAAGAAAAAAAGACATCAAAGAGTCCTTAGTACTTAGCGATTGTTTAGAAGTTATATAATCTTCATCCTTAGATTGGTTAAAAACCTAGTCAAGACATTTACCGCATGCCTTATGATGGTATTCTTCATTTACTGTTTGGAAGCATTTAATACGCTATTTACGCCAAGCAGATATACAGTATTTACTGTACAGAAATCACGGAAATTAGTGATTGGTTGTTGTTTCCGTTGTAGTAACGATGTTTCTTGTCACACTCTCATTTCACACTGTTGGGAAGCATGTTTCGTTTCCATTTTTTTTGTTGCTAATTTTGTAAAAAAATAAAATAAAAATACATTTATGGGATGAGCAGCAGAGTTTATTTAGTTGGACAACTTAGTAAATCTTCTCTGCCACTGTGACAAAACAGCTGAATTAAAAAGGTTTGTCAGTTATTTGTTATTGGTAGGTAGCTTTGATGTGCTTTATTCTGAACAGTTTATTTCCATTAACCAAAATAAACATTGTGTTTTAATAGGAATTGCTTATTATATAAACAAATAGATACACTACTTTTAACCCTGTACCATTTGCCTCTCAATGTTACCATAAAGACTTTTTCCTGTCCAAATTTGTTGCATCCTACACATGAAATACAAACGTGCAGTAAGAACATCCATAATGTGAACAATACAGCACATCTAGAGTAACAACAGTCAATAAATAAATGGAAAAATGACATAAATATATAGTATTTATGTCCCCCCCCCCCACACACACAGTGTATAACAATAAAAGATGAAACACGCTAGATTTTATTTCATTCGGATTTCATTCAGTACTCCAGCTCAATCCAAGGTGTGGCTGATGTCATGATTTAAATGGTGCAAAAACACATCTGTGCTTTAATCTGGCTGCATGACTGCAGGGCTCCTACAGAAATCTTTGGATTTGTTGAAGATCCATTTAAATACCTTTTGAAAACCATTCTTATGTTTTCAAACTTTTTCAAACTAGTAAAAAAAGAACTTGTAAATAATGCTGAGAACACTCATGTACACCAACAGACAGGGTGTTACAATAGTACATGCAGAAGACGATGTAAGCATAACAAGTAAGATTTTAGTGGTTTTCATTAAAAACCATTAAATGAATAAACTCATCTACTTCTTGTACCTTAAAACCTGATCTGAACCATCACAGTACATGTTTGGACATTGATTTGGACTCACTGTTGTTTCAGGAGAATGTAAAACCTTTAAAGACAACTTCATGAAGTGTTTGAGAGAGAACAACTTTGACAACTCCAAGTGCCGGCTGCAATCCAAAGACTACCTTGAGTGCAGGATGGACAAGTAAGAGAGTTTGTGATTTGATTGTAAACACTGCTTACTGACTCAGCAGATTTTAACCAACTCATCCTGTCTTTTCCAGTCAACTCATGGCCAGGGAGCCTCTGGAGAAACTGGGATTTAAGGACTTGATGGATCCTCCTCCCAGCCAAGAAAGCAAAGACGCCAAAGTCTGAGGCCTCCAAGGCGCACTGCTTAGTGTTGATTTGAACTTATCCAGCCGTCGGCTGGGAATTAGATGGAGACGCTCAGCCTTCAGAGACAAATAAAGGACAAAGATTGTTGAGCTTGAAGCTACAAAGAACAACTGCAAGGACTGAGTGCAGCTCCTGCTGATTTATGGCCTGAGTTTAAGAGGAAACAAATGATGTTCTGCATGAACTGAAAAAGTCTAATATAAGAATAAATGCTGTGGGTTTTTTTTCATTTTTTTTCGGAAGAACAAATATTTTCTATTCAAACTTTTGGGTCAATACATTAATACTATCATTCAAATTGACTGATTCTCGGTACTGCAGTTTTTTTATAAACCCAAACGTTTAACATACAATCAGCTGTAAAGTCAACAGAGTGCTTAGTTTGGCCGTCATAGTAGATTTGAAAGAGGTTGACTACATTTATAAACTGGGCTCCAAACAAGGAGAAATAGCTATATGTGTGTAACGGAATAGTGAAATCAAGTTCCGGATGTAAAAATAAATGTTTGCAATGGGCGTTGTGTTGTATAAAAATCGTAACTCCACTCCTACATCAACAAATCTTGAAGACGCGATTAAATTCAAAAGATTTCCTCAAAGTATGTGTCAGTAGGTATGGGACAGGTGGCAAAAATAGCTCTTTCATTTTGTAAATGTTGCCGACCCCTGGGCTGGACCCAACTCTCCTGCACTGAGCAGAGTGAAGTTGAACCGTGAGGAATTGACAGGAAATCGACTGCTACTGTCTCAGGAACACTGCAGAGGATTTGTGTTACACTTGTTTTGAAAATATGGAACAATTTTTTCTTTGGTGGTGAAATTTTCATTTAAAAGTCTCCAAAAACAAGCCGTCATGAAGATTAGTGGCTGTTCGGATTACAGAAGCTTCAGCTATCAAATGAAATACCTTCTTCAGCTAGTAGGTGTCAGAAAACCATTACAGTAACTTCTTATTTCCTGCTCTTTTTTCCATATCTTATTGAGCTTTCTTGACTGTGATGTAGATGGTTTACTCTAAAATCGATACATCCCAGAGAAATTGAATGCAGAAAAATCACAAATGCTGCCCCTGTGATGCATTCATCTTGTTCTTACTGTAGATTAAACGATTTCAGGTCAGTAGAAGTCCAATAAATTTTAATTATTTGAATTAAAGCTGCAGCTTCTGATTACTTGCTTACTGACCTAAATGATGACACAAAAAGTGATCAAATCATTTGAAGAAAAGGGAAAAAAAGGCTAAAAAAATTAATTATCTCAAGAGCAGGATGAGCAGCATTCTTTGCTACATAAAATAATTCACATGCACACATAAGAAAACACGGCTCCCTCAGTTCATCACTAATGAAAGAAACACTACACTCATTCCAACAACTTTAACGATCCCAGTTCAATTATGAAACCAGTAAGACAAAGAGAACAGTAAAACCTTGGACGCATGTCTCGCTCACGACGGACCTCCTTGCTGAGTTGGATCTTTCAGGATAAATACCAGCTGGTCCTCCTCGACCAGGAAAGACTCCGCAATTAGCAAGTTAGTATCAATATATTACACAGGTGATTTTTCGAACTTTCTCAATCTCTTTTAATTGAATTCCTAGCAAGGAATAGGGCTACCTGAGGGGAAACCAAAATGCTGATTCATACATTAATGATGACAAACAGCAGCTTTCACCATTCATTTACAACCCCAGATCCAAAAGTTAGGATGCTGTGTAAAATGTTAATAAAAAACAAAATAAAATGATTTCCAAATCTTATAAATCCAGATTTTATTCCCAGTAGAACATAAACAACATGTCAGATGTGGTTTGTTTTATCATTCCAAATAAAAATGAGTTCATTTTGATGACAGAAGCACATGTGTAGAAAGATGCAACAAGGCAACAAAAGGCAGGAAGCGTAATCAGAACAAATAGAAATAACAAAAAATTGAAAAGTATTTGACAGCTAGCAGATCAGCAACGTGGCAGGGTATAAAATGTTTCATTTTAACATCTGATCTGTTTAATGGGAAAAAAATATGGGTTTATGGGATTAAGGCTGTAGTAAAATGACACCAGAAACCAAATGACACCAGAAACCACATACTACAGTATTGTTGGAGTATTTTAAAACGGTATCAGAGGTAAGATCACTGGCACTCAATGCATCAATAGAGAGGTGGAGGGCCAGTGTAAACAGCTTCACCTGAACCAGTGCTGTTCTATACAGTAAAATGTCCTATTTATTTTAAGTAGGTGTAACCTATATGAAAAAAATCTGTTTACTGCAGATTTATTTAATTCGTGTTCATTTAAACCGATTAAGTTTGTGCTGTAAAATATTGTTCTGACAAAACTAAACGGCTCTCCATCAAAATACCTTTATAATGTTGAGTTCAAGAACTCCAGGATAAAGCAGTTAGCGTCCAGAAAATCCATCATAAGAGCTATAATGGTGAAGAGATTTAAATACTTAGCTACTGGGCTAAAATTCTCCATCATCACTGCACCTCATCTCAGCAGAGATTTTGTGTTTACCACAAAAAAAAAACCACATGAAGTCTCTTTAATTCCTTTGTGAGAAGACTGATAAAATTGTGAACCTCCATACTGATCCGACAGCTACACCTTCCGGAAAAAAACCCACTTCCTCCTCCTAGCAGGAGCAGGATTCCCACATGGAGCAGCTTATTTATTGACCATAAACAAACATACTGCAGTATTTTATCATACAGACTGTTCAAAAACATGACTCCAACATGTGATTTTACTTTGCCTGGATCTGCATCAGTAATAAATCCTGGAAAAAACAACCGCCTTTATTTAATGGAATAAGAAGAAAATTGTCAACAAAAACTACAAACTTTGCACTTTTTATGCAATTCCATGACACTGTCTTACTGGTGGAGGTGTTTCTCTCACTGTTTTCATTTTGTTTATTTTATTCAATTTACAGGTTGTAAACAGTAAACTACAGTAAACTAAAAAAAAAAGGACTGTATGAAAAGTGACAACCACTATTCAGCAAGAAACATGAGAAACAAAAAATGAGAAAAAAAAATTAAAATAAAAAAAAAAAAGGACAATGTGAGACTATCATCACTGTTAGTATAAAAACTGGCAGAGGGAGCCGACTGGGTGACACTGGGATGAGGAGCAAGCAAGTTTAGAGGAGGAGGAAAGGGGTCCCGGCTATTAACGGGAGGAGTTGGAGCTGGAGCGGGAGCGGTGACGGCGGCGGCCTGGTGATCGAGATCTGCGCCGCACCGGAGAGCGTCGCCGAGGAGACCGGGACCTGCAGAAGACAATTAGATCAGCTGTTACCTCAGCACTCACAACCAGCATCCTCATTTACATCTACTTCATACTCTTTTTCACTTCTTCCTTCATCATCTGTCGGCTAATAAAAGCAAATCGCTTTGTCTTCAGTGTCTTGTGTCAAGATAAACTGAATAAATCTTGTGACTCTTTCAAACAGCTTTTTACCTGCAGAAATTTAATTCATATAAAAAAAATATCCTAAATATTACAGCTACAGGGGGAATGATCCATCAAAGCACAGGGTACGTTTTACAGACGGTGGCTCAAATTAACAATATTCAGGCAAACAATTCTGCAAATTTAGGAGTTTATTATTACTGAACAAATATAATAGAAAATTATTTATAAAAGTGTTTTGTTGTCATAGCTAGGATGTGTAACAGATTTTATACCAGACTAACACATTTCAGGGTTCACAGAAGCAAAAAATAAAAACAAAAAAAAATAAAAAGAATCCGTTTTGAGTTTTAGAAGGCTTGGCTACTTGAGCAGGAAACCATTATGCAAATAAATTAATTAATGAACATAGAAGTTAAGAATTAAATTAAGAATGATAATCAGATAATTAAATTATATTCAGAAAAGTGCCAAATTATTCTCAATGTTAAACCACCTGCATGGAAACCATGAGTCTGGCTCATTTGTAGGATGAATTGAACATCTGTTACATCCCTCACGTTAAAGCTGCGTATGCAGAATTTCTTTCATTCTAAATGGGAAATGAGGATTTGCTAGTTTTCATGGTTTTCCAGAGTTGTCTGCTAATAAAGCTGCTGATATTAAAGACAACCGGTAGTAACAAGCTTCTATCAGCGGTATTCATCTTACCTTCCTGTGGTGTCAAAAGCCTTACATGCCTTAGCTTTAGTCTGCAGAATGGCTCGATGCATTTTCTGTAGGCATTGTCCATGACTCTGTGCTCACAGATGCTTTTCAGGACTTTCTAACTTGAATGTGCAGCTCACCTTCAGTATCATCACACAGCTCCTTTAGTCCTGTACTGGATTTTCTAACAAATGTTAACTCAAGTTTAATAAATTCCAATAAACTCCAAAAGCTGCCAACTAAAGTGCTTCTTGAGCAAACATCAATGAGGTGGGTTCTATCATTTGCTCTTCGTGACTAATTTTGTAGATGGACCTTCAGTTTGAAGCTTCTCTCCCATGACAGTACATACTTGTGTTAGAGAAGTAATGTGGCAGCTTCACCCAGGAGAGCTGGACCTCTTTTTCCATTTATGAAGGTTTGGAACTTTGTGTTGCTGTCTTTGTCTCCGCATCTTTTTTATATTTATACTTCATAGCTCATCACATCAGATCAACCACAGCCGCTGTATCAGAGGTGAGCAACAATAAAGCTTTTTGTTTTCCTTGCACTTTAACGGTTTGAAAAATTGCTGCCACCTTGTGGTGAAAGTAACATTGCTACCAGGTGCTATTCAATTTTTATACTACGCGCTGTATAAAACCTATATTTGTATGTACAAATAGAATTTATTATTCAATATAATCATACAATTTAAGTTTCTCCTGATAGAAAAAGGGATCAGAAAAAAGTGACAAACTTTAATCTTAGAAACAAAACATGTATGAAAAAGTGATATTTAAACTGCAACTATATTTTTGTTTAGAAAATAAAATAATATCTTATTATTATTTCTCCATTCAAATAAATAACCTTTGTTGATGGAAAATCTGTGTAGCAGACTTACGGACCCTACACGCTACAGAGAAGATAAACATCACAGAAAGCACGAGACTGCTTTGCATTCATATCAGCACACGGCAGCTACCTTCTCCTCATACGGGGTGGTGTACGCCGCCACATCGGGGGTGGAGGAGGCATCCTGCGGGGAGGCGACAGCCTGCGCGGTGGGGGACGTACAGTCGGAGCCAGCACAGCTGTGACGGTTATTTCCTGACCGTCAATCTGACCTGAAAGACATAAGTGAGCGAGTTATACGGGTCCAAACGTGGCTCTTTACCACAAACATCCGTGTTCATATTCTTTGGCATCTGTTCACCTCCGCCCATGTGCTTCAGAGCCTTCTCAGCCTCCTCCGGGGTCTCAAACTCCACGTACGCGTAACCCTTGGACAGATGCGGGTGAAGACGATTCATGGGCATGTCAATCATCTTGATCTTGCCGTAAGGGGAGAAAATCTCCTGGATGTGCTCCTTTAAAAGAACAAGAGGGAACTCCTGAGCACTTGTTCTCTCTCTTTGATCAGTGAAAATTTCACCTCCTTAGATGAAGGGAAATAATATGTTTCTCTTTTTAAATGTTGCGGGCAAAACTTCGGGTGCTCAGCCAACACATCACCTCTGATAACACATACTTAAAAAACATTTTAATGGTTGTTTACCAACACTTTATTTGTGTAGACCAGTCAAAAATATCACACAATGTTAATACCGACATAAAAACAGGAAGTGAAACCAGTGAAAACAGTTGTGTTGAGGATTGTACCTTGATGACATTTCTGGTCAGCCGGCCCAGGTAAACTTTGGTAGGTTTGGGTGTGGGACTCCTACGCCGGCGGTCTCTGTCATCCCTCTTTGCTGATTTTGACCTACAGCGACATTAATCTTTCATTTAATAACCTAAGATATGCTTTTAGCTCAAGCTAAAAGTAGTGGTATGAATAATCTCTACATGATATCTGACCAAAGTCATTTGAAGTTGTACACAAGTGGCATTTTCCTATTTATGTTTTCATCAACTTCCATAAAACAAGTTTCTTACTTTGAGCGCGAGCGTCGTCTGTTGTGACGCTGGCGGCTGGGGCTTGGAGAGGAGGAGGAGGATGAGGAAGAAGAGGAGTGGGAGCTGGAGGAGCCCGAGTGGCTGGAACCAGAAGAGCTGGATCCGCTGGATGAGCCGGAGCTGGAACCGGAGCTGCTGCTGGAGCTGGAGCTGGACCTAAATGACACATTAGAGTGAACCGGGATAAATCTGTAGTTTAAAAGCTCAAAAAAAAGAAAAAAGAAGAAGAACTGAAGACAAAGGTGAGATGAGTCAGATGGCAAGACTTTTATCTGCCAACAGCAGTTGCTCCAGCTTCGTGCCAACCTCCATCAGGCTGTTGAATGGATGATTGTTGATTTTATGTTACATTTTAAATTATTATTGTATTTATTGTGTTGTTCGTTTAGAATCTATCTTTTGGACATGGGGTGTGATTGAGTGTTTTTTTAAAAAATGTCTTTGTAGTGCTTGCTGCGCTTCTCAAAGGAAGTTCCTAACGGAATAATAAAGTGAATTTGATTTGATTTGCTGACCTGCTGCTCCCGCTAGAGGCGCTGCGTCGAGTTCGGGTTTTGTCTCTACCGCGGCCTTTGTTGGCTCCTTCTTTTGTGGTTCCAGATTTCTCCTTATTGCGGGGTTTGCTTTTGTCATCCTCCTTCTTCTTTGTTGGAGAAGGCGCCCTGTTTGATGAAGAGGAAACAAACAATAGTCTGGATTTTCATTTCTCACCACGTGTAGGTTAAAAATTCTGAATATTTTTACAACAGCACCCTCCTGTCAGGTTTTCGCTGGGGTACTAATGCAAACCCATGAGCCTATTCAAACCAGCAAATACTGTGATCTTTTTTTTTTTTTCATAGTATCACTCCAGTAGAGGAGTGAGAGTCAGAAAAAGGAAATAATCTGGTTTCTGGACTTTTCTGTTTCCAAAAAGAAAAACTGACAATTACAAAAGCAAATGGCTTAAAGTTAAAAGGTATAATTAATGAATAAATGGCCAGCTATATTTGACAAACAAATCAGGAATTAAGCTACTCCACTGAATGAAACTGTTTAATCAAGACATTTAAAACGTTTCACTTTATTTTCGTCACCACATTTAATTCAGTTACATCCTTAATTAGGATGAATTACATTTAATGAAACTCTCTGACTTGCTCAAATACAGCATCAGTTCTCTTTGCAGAAGTCTTTTCTCGTATATCCCTGAGTTATTTATACACCTTTCCGTCATCTCCTGTATTTATATAAACACAGAGTCCTCCCACCTGAATCAACTGTCATACATGTACGCACATCTTTAACCAAGATATAAAACCACAATCTAGAGTAGATTTGGTCCATTTTATTCAACAAGCTTACATTTCCTACTTAGACTCTGAGACGGCTAGTTTTTGCCCACTTTTGTAGGAACGATATGGCCCATGGGCCATACATTGACTTATATCTCTACCCCTGCATCAGCTGACTTGCGAATAAATGGCAATAATATTTGCATATTCCAAGATTGGCACTACGTCTGGCTTCCTTAATGCTGTAATCTTATGTTCGATTACTATTTATTCACATTGCCTGCATCCAAGACTTCGGCATTTTCTTTTCTTATCTTGTCAAATTTGAACTCATCCTCTTTCCCCTACGCCCACGGCAGGATCCCAGTTTTTTAGGGGGCATAAAATATTCCTTCTTGCTCCAAAACAATCGCTGCTGCATTCTCTTCAGCTCTAAAATTTGCTTTTCTGTCCAACATATTCTTATGGTCACAATAACGATCTAACATTCGCCATAACCCATTAATTTTAAACGAGCACGTATTTTGGCTAGCTAATATGCCGTTAACCACCGCGTTAGCATTGGATAACACGCTAATGAAAACATGTTTGTGCTTTGTAAATATTTACATTCACGTTAATACCCCCAAATTCTAGATCTATTAAAACCCTAGTGCATTAACTTGCTATTCATCGGACATACATGATAAATAAAACGATACACGAAATAGTAGCTCGGACTTACATTTTTCACCTGCTCAGGACGATGAAGTCGCAAGGAGATGACGTAATACACCAACCTCTTTTAAACCAATTAAATGCCTTTACGTAGATCGCAAAGGCGCCCAACGGACGTAGAAACGCTTCAGTGTATTGTGCCTTTATTTTAGACTTACAAGGAGATCTAATAAATAAGTGTGTGTACAGTTTCTCGATATCCTGAGAAAAATATACATGCAGTTGTAGGTTTGCTTTTACAACTTATTCTACTGTTTTATGCGTTGTTATTGTTTTTAATGAGATAAACTTTAGGAGTCACTGCAACCACATGATAGCCTGACAGTTACTACTGAGGTAAAATTTTGTCAAAATATCTTGCCGGCTTTAACAGCGCAGTCAGGGGCGTTTACATTCGTAAGATCATCGCTTCCCTTTCTGAAACGCTTGATAAGGACACATGCCGGTGACTCTCGACAAATCAGTTTTCATGCCATAATTTATTAACAAGAAAACGAAAAAACCGCAAGCTACCTCTGAAGATTGCAGTCAATACAAAGCTGTTGGACACATTGGGACATTCAGCATTCAGATGAATTCCACAGAACAAAATGAGCCAAAGGAAACCAGCAAACCTTCAGGCAATGCCAGGACCCTTGCTCTGACTGTGTTCTCTGCTGCCATTGGAGGTACTTTCCAATATGGCTACAACATCTCAATCATCAATGCTCCCACCAGCTATATTCAAAACTTCATCAATGACACCTATATAGAGCGCAGGGGCACAGGTTTGGATACAACCCAGGTGACCCTGGTGTGGACTTTGATTGTGTCAGCTTTTTCTTTGGGTGGCTTGCTAGGGGCCCTGCTAGCAGGACCTATGGCGGTCCGCTTTGGTAGAAAGAAGTCTCTCCTTTTGAACAACGTCTTTCTACTTGTTGGTGCTGTACTCGTGCTGACTTGCAGGGTGGCCAAAGCGTTTGAGATGATCATTGTTGCTCGTTTTCTGGTTGGGATGAACTCAGGTGTCAGTATGAACGTCCAACCTATGTATTTTGGAGAGAGTGCTCCCAAACATCTCAGAGGTGCCGTGGCTTTTTCCTCTGCCGTTTTCACCGCCTTTGGGATCTTCTTTGGTCAGGTTGTGGGAATCAGCGAGTTACTGGGTACGGAGCCTCTTTGGCCGTATTTACTCGCTAGTAATGCCTTACCAGCATTGATTCAGCTAGTTACCCTACCCTGGTTCCCAGAAAGCCCTAGATACCTTCTCATTGACCGTGGAGATAAGGAAGCATGTATCCGGGCTCTGGGAAGACTCCGCGGTGGGGAAGCTCCTGCTTTGGAGATGGAGGAGATGCTTCAGGAGCAGCAGCAGCAAATGTCAGCAGCTTTAAAGACTGGCTCTGCAGCCCCCAAGACACCTTGGTCATTGTTCAAGGACCCTAGCCTGCGATCCCAGCTCAGGACGGTCATGGCTGCAAGTAGCGCCATGATGCTCTGCGGCAATGATTCTATTTACTTCTATGCCTCCTACATTTTCCTCGAAGCGGGGATCCCACCAGAGAAAGTCCAGTACATCACCATCGGAACGGGGGCATCTGAGTTTACTGCATCTATTCTGAGTAACCTCCTGATTGAACGTGTGGGCCGCAGGTACCTCCTCATTGGGGGTTATACGCTTATGAGTTGTTGGAGCATAGTTTTCACTGTAGCTCTTACCCTTCAGAGCCAAGGGGTGGCAGGGATGCCATACCTCAGCATGGCATGCGTGTTCGCCTACATCCTCAGCTTCGGCTTAGGCCCCGCAGGGGTAACGGGGATCCTACCAGCCGAGATCTTTGACCAGGCAGCCCGGCCAGCCGCATACATGGTGGCAGGCTCTCTTATGTGGATCAGCCTGTTCACCGTGGGAATGCTTTTCCCCTTCATCGTGAACGGCCTTGGTAACTACTGCTTCCTGCCTTTCTTGGCCGTGTGTCTGGTGTCCGCTCTGTTTTTGGGAATAACTTTGCCAGAGACAAAGGGTAAGACTCTGGCTCAGATAACAGCAGAGTTTGATAGAAAAAATGGAGGGGAAATGATGGAAATACTCAACAGGCAAAGTGATGAACCTCAGAGCGATCAATACCAGCTGGGTAAAGCATGCTCCTTTACCACCTTGACAAATGATTCTAACAACATAAGACCAGGTACTGAAATTTGACATCTAAGAACAGTTGAAACAAAACAGCCAGTGCCTTGGCTTTGTGTTATATTTATGCACTTTCAAGGTTATTTATATTGTAGTAGATTCATATTTAAGAGGGATAATCTAGTATATTTATGATTTACGGTTTGCACTCATTACCATTGGTAACTAACCCAACTAACTTCCTAAATCATACAGTTTGCGGACATGTAGCTAAATCCGAAAAAGCATTTTGGTTGTAAAACAGCCAACAAACCCTTTCCCAGTGAATACTGAAGATTACACTCAAGAAGCCGCTCAAGAAGCAGTTTGAAGTGGCAGGCAAACAGCCCTTGAAACGTTTGGGTTTTTTATGCACATTATAACAACTAAACATGGTTTTGATGTGAAACAGTCAAGAAGATAATGTTCCTCAACCTTAACAAGCAAATTCTTATTCAGTATTCACGCTGTAAAAGTTGAATCAGCAATGCCTGTATTTGCAGTAGAGTGAGTAATAATTTGAACTCTAATTGAAGACTGCTGCACTGGGAAAGATAACAGGGTTTGTTTTAGTCTATCCAGCTCACTGAGCTGTGCCAGAGTTTTCCTATGCAGCGAACCAAATCGGAATATTCATGTTGGGGAACTTTATCAGCTTGACTGTATGTGTAATTTAACTATATTAGTTAGATTCTTCTACTTTATAAACACTAGGCCCATGTGGTTTTTTATTTCTGGAACATAATACATGTTTTTGTGTGTGCATGTTCTGAATTAAGAGCATTTTCTCAAAATGACCAGTAGATGTCGCCATCATCCTCATGAACCCCTCTCTTAGCTAGGATACAAAGATATATTGCATGAAAATGCATTCGGCATGAGCACTCAGGATCGCACTTTGAAATTCAGCTTTCAACAGCTGGCACTTTGCACCCCTCTCATGCCATCTGTGGACCATCTGTCTCAGCCTCTGTATGTGCTTTAAACAGCCCATGTTGTTTTTTATGCCTAGAATGAGTCATATATGCAGATATTTATGGACGTATGTACTGTGGCAGCATGTAAGCACTGACTATTTCAACCTGTTGTCGTGTGACACTGTCTTTCCAAAGAATTTTCTGACAATCTCCTGTGATGTTCACTTTGTATCATTCTTGAGCTGTGTTTTGGATTTATTATATCTATGCTTCTCTGGCTGTAATTATTTATAGA
>JBBBVT010000023.1:17636798-17649278 GCA_037177035.1 Craterocephalus eyresii | reverse complement strand
TATAGAATATAATAATTGTATTGGATAGCTTGACTAAAATAAACATAAATCTAGAGTTAATACAATTTAATGCAACACTTACCACGTAAATAAACCAGAGCCATGCTTTAAGATCAGAAAAGTTGATTCAGAAAATAAATATTCTAGAAATGAGTGGATGAACCAGTATAGTTTCATCCTTCCAACCGGCGGTATCAAACCTTTATTTTTCATATACTGTGAGACAGCAGTGTTTATCAAATGCCACTACGAAGTCAAACACAAGTTTTCCGCCACAGTCTGAAGTGACGGCGCAGAAAATTAACGAGCTAAGAGCCCAGTATGACAGATCCACCTGAGTCTTCACACTCTTTCCCCCCACAGCAGCGTGCACATGAGTGTTCACTGCTAATCGTAAGGGTTTTAGGACAGCACTAAAAGTGATGTGACAGTTGTGTAGGAGTGTTAGATTGAATAAGCAGCTTGAAAATAAACAAAAAGACAAACGGTGTGAAATTCAGAAATACTAGCAAATGACGTCCTGTCACAGCTTGATGCCGCTATACAGAGAGAATGCCGACAATTGTCCATTGATGAGTCTACAGATGGTCCAGATAATGCCCAACCTTTTGTCTTTTTGAGATTTTGTCTCACAAAGAAAAAACAGAGATCTGCTTGGAGAGGGCATATACGAGGCTATTAAGGAGATGCTGATAAAGAGAGGACTTATCTGGAAAAAGTGTCACTGAGTCACTGCAGACGGTGCTCCATGGTAGGAAGAGACAGGGGAACTGTGTCTGGATGGAAGAAGAAAATCCAGTCATTGCATACCCAGAATCATCCATCAGCCTGCTTTATGTGCCTCCATGAGGAAGGAAGAGTTTTACGAAGTAATGAGCACAACGATAAAACTCATCAACTTCCTAGAGCATCAGACTCCCATAGATAGCCTGCTGAGAGATTTTCTGAGACAAGTTAACAACCTCCTCCTCCATAATAATGTAAGATCAACAAGCGACAGAGGTCAAAGAATTAATTCAAAATTTTCAAAATGTATTATGTATATATATATATATATGTAAAGATGTCCTTTTTCTCTTTTAGTACCTTTTATTTTCTTAATTCTGGACAAAACTTACAAATTTTGTTACAATGTTACAATTGTATGAACACAAACATGTCAGCTGGAATGCAACATCTGCTCTTCATCTGAGACAAAACTGTTTATCTAAAACCCAAACACAACACAACTGCATCATATTTTCAATCATGCGACTCTTTGTGCTCCATGTGCAAGCTGCAGTGGAGTCAGCTTTGACAAGGTTATCTTAATGTTGCTCTCCTCAGAAGCATACTCTACCTCCCGCTGGGGGATCCCAAGGCTTTCCAGGCCCAAAATGAGATATATACTCTTTCCGATGCTCAGACCTCCCTCTGGATTTCTCAGTTCTTTAACCTAAACCCATTGACAAACTAAATAAAATGCTGGGGGCAGAAAATGAGTCAATCAGAGTGCTAACTGACTGACACATCCCCATTAAGGCAACTGTATGTTCAGCAGGAAAGCACTTCAAATGTCACAGTGATGTAGCAGCCCGAGGCAAATACTGGAACAAAGCCAGGAAAAAACCTGCAGCATTGGTGTAGAAGTATTTGCTGCGGTGAAGACAAAGTATCTAACAAATATTGGAATTTCACAAACCTGAGGCTCTAAACATCTCTGGTTGGTTTTAGAAGCGACTCCGTTTATTATGAACGCATTTATTTACAATTTCATTGCATTCGTGGCTTTAAATGATTTGAAGCTCACAGTTTCCCCCCATAGCGTTTTAAGTGCAGAAAAGCAGAGCTGCCTCCTGCTTTCATGCAATGCTGTTGCCCTTGTACCATCCATGTCCCTAAAAACCGGCCATCTGGCCACCCAAGTGTTGGCACGTATTCTAAGTGACCTCAGAGGGAAACATGTGCTAAGTCATTCTGCATCCCTTGAAGACATTTATCCTGGGTGGACACAGACCGGCGGACTCTGAGGGGAATTTTTCAAAAAGGCCAACGAGATCGTAAGAGAGGAGGTGGACTATGAATGGGAAGACGGGGGAGAAAATGAAGGAAAAGAGAGGGGGGATATAGGGGTAAAAGTAATGAGATGGGAGGGCTGGGGTTGATAAATGAGCGTTCTCTGTTGGGCATTAATGTAGAAACCACAGAGGATGAAGATGAAGCTGCTAAGTGAGAAAAACACTCAAGTCCAGGGATGACTCACCAGAAAGCTTTAATGATCTACATCCTTTAGTATCTTCTGCTTTAAGAAACTCAATGAAAAATTATTAAAAAGAGAAAAAAGAATACACATGTCCTCTCTCTCTATCTTTCTCTCTTTCTACACATATATATAAATATATATATATATTTCACCAATGTGCTGCTGCAAAACAACTAGAAGGGCGGAGGAGAACCAGAAGAGAAAATCTAATCACTGTCTGCAATAGGCCTCAATTCTGAGTAACATGATTACAGCTGTAAACACAATTTGAAAGGTGTGGCAAAATTAGGCTGAATGACCAATTAGCAGCATGTGTTAGCTGAACCAAAGACACTTATAGGAAAAAATGGACAAATTAGAGCAAATAATTATGTAGTGAAATCGGGAAGAAAGGATCCTGCTCTTTGCAGGATCTAAAAAAAAAAACAAAACCAAAGGAGCTGTAAAGACAATGACAGAGTTGATTAAAATAGCTCTTTTGGTCTGTTTTATTTGATTATCTTAGTGGAACAATGCCTCTTAAAGGTCGGTAGGAGAGCTTCAAAAAGCTGTTTGAGCAAGCTGTATTTTGGAAACACACGATTTAAAAGTCCAAATCCCTTTTCTTCAGATATTGCCCCAAAGCAGCATTGATTGTTTTCTCCAAAATTCGTAAAGAAATAAAATTATTGGCCACAATGGCATCACTTTTCAGCAGCTTTTTTTCTCTGCAGTCACTTCTCCAAAACAGTTTTTCTTTTCTGACACAATATAGGCCTATTTCCACCATAATGTCCTTAACGTTAAAGTATGTAGCCTACTGTGTTTTGATGTAGTGCTTGCTAATGTAGCTACTAGCTAGTCAAACTATCTTACAATGCTACTTTTATTTATAAGCGCTCCAATCCTCAGTTACAAAGAACATAGGCCCTAGACATAGAAATTTATGCCATCCATAGTTCCATAGCAGGTATGTAGACATGAAAAACAAAAGCTAAATGCAACAATTGACATAAACCTGACGTTACATGAGCCACTGTTAGCATCACTCACCAGTCACTGTATTCATAACACTTTTTCTAGTACCAGGTTGGACTCTTTTACCTTCACTGTAGCCTAGTGGGTAAGTTCCTGTTGCCTTTCTATTATCTCCAACTATTCTCCTCTGACAAAAAAACGACTTTTATCCAGACAACAGAAACTATTGCTACTGCATAAGTATTGCTTTAGATTGTTGATGCATTTTTAAATCAATAATACACCCATCAGGTCTTTGTATGGGGATGGATTTAAAGTCTCTTTGGAAAAAGCAGGACTTGACCTTCTGTTTGTCTTGAAAAATTATCTCTGTTAGATTTAATTTACTGAAACCTATTTCAAAGGCTTATTGAGAAGCTGGACTGTTGCTGACTATCATTCCACATCTCAAGTGTTTAGGCTGCTTTTCTCTACAGACTTTATCAAAAACATCAAAATAAACCTGAAGAAACAAAATTCATTACATATCCTTCTACTTAGCTCTCTGATGTGGAATATCAACTAAAACACAGCTGAGTGGCAGAGAAAGTAAGTCATATTTCATTTCAGAGATTTCAAATATAGCCTATCACATTCTTCAATGGACTATAAAGACTCATGGCACGGTATAGTTTTATCTGGCAAAACATTCACTCAACAAGAACATCTCTGATACACTTTAATAGAAGCTGCCTTGTGTCATATAAGCTATGCACAGTCACGATCAGAAATATTCAACACCACCAAAATGGGATTTTCTTGTCGAAGGTCTCTGAAAGCATAATGTAATATAGTCTATAAAAAGATAACCTGTTAATTCAGCCTCCATATAATGTTGTTTTTTTAAGACAGGCAGTGTTTTTGGCCTCAGTAATAGCTGAAACATAATTCAGCCTTTGGGAACTCTAATGATCCTTTATTTGCTTCAGCTGGCATATAACTCCATCCATGGAGGAACTCAGGGTAAGTTATGATTGCTGAAAAGACAAAAGTAACTTCCACAAAAGCTGACAGGGAAGGTTATTTAATCACACCTATGGGCATCACAGTAAAAAAACAACAACAAAGTTTTAAAGTCGAGTGGCTTAAAACTGTAATCAGGTGTCAACTCAACTAAAAGGTTCAGGTGTTGTGTTTGAAGTAGAATCATATATTGAACAAAGTTAGGATACATATTCATGTGTAGGCTACTGTCTTTGAGCTGAAACAACTTATATTGGTAAAATGAAATTATCTTGGAAGCAGAATCAGCTTTATTGGCCAAGCATGGTCACACACACACAAAAGGAATTTGTCGCTGGTTGTCATATATATCTCATACTCGCACTGACTTAGAATGAGGACAGATGGATGGCACAGTAGATTAAAATAAATATGCTGTGTAGAAATATACAGGTGGCAATAAACGCGCGTTAAGTAGTTGTGCAAGACAACTATAGTTACATCTTATTTACAGGAGGGTACAGATCATTATTGAGTATGATTACTTTAAATGTCTTTATGTGTGTTCAACTGGGAGATGGCTTGTGAGAAGAAACTGTTCATGTGGTTGTGCTTGTATAAAATGATGTGTACCGCCTTACAGGGGACAAGTGTGAATAGGTGGTGAATGATCGGTTTACAGTCCTGTGGCAGCTTTGCACCTGTGATGATTTCTGCAGTCCTGAATGTCCAGACACTTTCTGCAGTGGCTGAGTAAATCCAGAAGATGTTATCTTTAAAAGCCCAGGCAACTCAACTTGTGTGAGTAAATCTGGATAGTCACCCCAACTTAATATTTCAGTTTTAGTCTACACTTAATGTCAGTTCACACAACATGTGAACTGACCAGAATGTCGAGAATGTAACCCTTAGTGGTTTGGATGAGCCAAGTGGCCGCTGTGGATTCCAAGAAATTTCAGTTTATAGTGGAATATGATTCCTTCTGTTTACAGCTTAAAGTTTGGTGATTATTGTACTTTCCAGTGAGCAAGCACACCTTCAGGCCATGAAAAAGACATCCTGAAATGTCCTGGAGGAACCTTCTCAGTCACTATCTGACTGAAAGTCTTTGGTGGGATTTAAAGGGGGCATTTACAGCAAGCAAGCAATCAAAAACCAAGGAGAGCTAGAGGCATTTGCACATGAAGAATGGGCAAATAGTTCAATAAAGAATTGCAAGCAGCTGTCAGCACTTACAGTACAGAAAACGTTTGTTGTAAGAGCTGAAGCATCCCTTACAAATTAGTGGACTTAGGGGTTCAAAATTTTTTGTTTTAGCTTCAGAGTCAAGTCAGTCTCTGGTCAAATAAATCAAATATATATAAACATAGTTTTCATTGTTTATTTATTTTGTTAATGATTATCCTTATCTTTACCCCATATCACTATAGTATCTTTGGGTGAGGGGGGTTGAATGTCAAATAAATTCCTTATCTGAAGAATATTGATGATGTTCTTCTGTGTTAGTCAAACATTGCCTTGGTTATCACCTATAAGACATTGAATTTCTATTTCTCAGGATTTCTTAAGACAAATCCAAAACATCAATATTGTGTTTTCATGTGGAAAGGGAAAACACTCCAAAAGTTTTAATCAAAAGTCGATGGCATCCATCTCCTAAATACAGTAATTACATGTGATAATTATCAGCTGTCTTAAACCTCAGTGATCCAAGAGCAGTCGTTCATCACTCCATTTTGTCCGATACAGAACATTAACCACTTTTCTTGTCATTCTTTTTGTGTTCCAGCGTGAAATATTACCCAATTTATTATGCAACAAAAAACTTGCAGCAACGACATGAAAGGAAAGATGATGTCCCGGTACAAGCTGTTATTATCACAGAAGGGTCTTTGTGGAGATGGAACAGCCATCAAATCTGACATTGTCAGGCACAGATCGTCTCTTTGATAACCAACAAGCAAGATTTTCCTATATAATTAGTCTTTTTGGGTTGAAATAGTAGATTTACCAGGTTATTTAAGGGTTTTTTCATGCATTTGTAAGAAATTCTGACTTTAAATTGGAAATCACATAAGTGTGTGATGCCTAAAATGGAAACATAATTTTATTTATGAAGTTTTGTGACAGGAAAACTGACTTAAGGGAAGAAAAATAAAACTTTGCTTCAAATGTTAAAATCTTAATGTGCAGCACCACTAAAAACGTGTCGTGGCAGTGCTGGATATGCCATGAGATTCAGGCATTCAGTAGCTACACCCCTGAGCTTCTCCTAGCTTTTACACTGACCTTAGAATTTACACAGACCTTAGAAGAATTTTAGAAGGACTTTTCTTTTCAGGTTTTCTTTCAAATTGTTTGTGTTAGTTTGTGTTGTCCAGGGAACCTTACTTGCTGTAGGCAGCAGTTGGAGGGCCCTCAATTTATAGCGCATGTATGGAGAAGCGAAGGTAACAGCCATGGGGTCTCAGAGAAGATCTGAAATGTTCACATTTTCAAGCTTTATGTTCCATGATGGTTCCATGTGATTTTTCTGCTGTATTACATGCAAAATTGCAGTATTTCATCTCAACCATAGTGACTGTCTATTCAGCTGCTGATTAGCTTTGCCTAAATATTTAGCTAGCAAAGCTAGCAAAACTTTTGGTAGGGAGATCTCACTTTGAGAAAATGTAACCAAGTTAACAAATGATGAAAAAGTGATCATATATGTGCCACTAACCTTGTTTGAATATCACAAAACTGCACATGTTGAATTTATGAAGGAAGAGAGTACAAAGCAGTCAGCTAAAACAGAAGTTAAGACCAATTTCACCCATTATAATTGTTTTTTAAAACAACCCAGTAAAAATACTCCCTTTCCGTAAAAGTCTGCAGAGAGAAGGAATGGGTAAATGCTAGCAAACTGAGAGTAGGCTAAGCAGCATATAATCACCATGAATTGTTATCATAATTACCAGCTCTTTACACACACAGGCTCAATCAGAATGTTGTACAAGAGTGCTGGCAGAGAATGTCTCACTCAAACTGCTCAGTCTGATGCAGGTATTGGAGTCACTTTATACTGTTAAACTAGGTCCTGTTATGTCTACAGACACAAAATGACACCTTTTATTGGCTTTTACAAAAAAAACTGAGCTGAGAGTTTCAGCAGACCTGCAGTTTTCTGTGAACAGAAAGTAGACTTGACCTTGATTACCTGAGGCATCGCTCTGTAACAAACATTAGTTTCAACTGATCTAGTTCTGTTCTGCTCTGTTTTTCAAGCGCTATGACAACAACTATATATTTTAGGAAATACAACATAGTACCAGACTCAAAGTTGTGATATACTTTTTTTTAGTTAAGTTTTTTTTCTGTTATATGCATGTATAATAGTTAAATTCACTAAAAGTAATGCTTGTGTTCATCAGTGAAACCCCACCGTGATTTGTCTTATAGCCTACCTGTTAAAATGAGTAATATTATGTCATGAGTTCCTCAAGATGACCAGATTTAGACTGGGCAGGTCATGCCTGCATTATGCAGTTCATTTGTGGTTGTGTTCTTGGGTAAGACACTTCATCCTCCTTGCCTCCAGTGTTGGCATCATTGGTGTATTCGCTTTGGATAAAAGCATCTGCTAAATGCTAAGTACTAGATGGGAATAACAGCAGTTCAATGAACGCCATTACTAACAGGCGCTACTTTTTTCAGTAACGGGTAATCTTACTAATTACTCTCTCAATCATTACAACGTTGTTACCGTTACTGACGTACTGACTGTGTGTTACTATTATTATATTATCATTTTTGTTTTGGTAGAACAGAAGTTTAACATTTGTTGTTTGTTGAACTGACACATTATTTGCATCAATGGACCTTCAGACACAAATCTTGTATGATTGTTTATGCATGCATATTGTGAATGCAATTTTGCGAATATTGTGAATTTTGAATGCATACCATTTGAAAATTAGAATTAGTGTTTAACTCACTAATAAGAATAGTCTATTTAGTAAATCATCAATAATTTGGAGATTAAATATAGTAAATATAGGGACATGGACATCCTTGGTTCTGTATTATTTAGTTTAAGTTTTGACAATGTATGCTTTGTTTCTTTCTAAAGCTCTGTTGTCACTTACCACCTTATTTAGATGTTATAGTGAGAAATGGTAGATGGTCAGTCACTGATCAGGAATTTATTTCATAAGAACTGACAGTGAGGCCAAGATCATGTTTAGATTTGTTGTACTATAATGCAACATATTACATTTTCAACAGCAGCAGACAAAATATGACATCTGAATTTTTAATATCTTCCTGGTGCAGTTGAGTCCAGCCTCGTACCAAGGTGTAACATGTTCATCTTAGATATTACAGTTCAAGCTAATGGTTATAAATGTTGACCAGTGAATACTTTAAGCATACATTCAGACTATGTTTACACTGCAGGCCCAAGTAACATGAATGTGACATGAAACCTGTTCAGTCGGCAACCATATCCAATCTTTATGCCCTCAGGTGACACACATCGGATATCTTCTTGCCAATGTAAACACCCCATCAGATCTCTTTGGCCTGTGTGTGACTTGTACACATTTTATTACTATATGTAAAGTTAAAATCAGTCAATCAATCAAACACCCTCTCTGTAAGACACAGTGTGAGTGGATAAGTTGTTGACAGTGTAGGAGTTAAATATTGGAGATCCCAGAACACAGAAAATATATTTTTTGCTTTTAGTCTTTGATAAATGGAGTCATAAGGTCACAAGATAATATTAAATGTACGTTAAAATGTATAAAATAAGCAATGACAGGTTTTTTTAAGACAACGTGGAAAGTCCAGCTATAGCAACACTTACAGATCCAGAAAGTGGGTTTCCTATTTGAAGGTCGTCCTCGGAGGCGGTTTTTAGTGATTCCCTGCATAAACCTGTGAAGTTGGTGGATATGAGGTTGAATTAGAATCATCCAATAGCCACCGGTCTGTCCACATGACGACAGTGACAGTGATGAAAACGATGTAATTTCACATCAATAAAAAGAAATTCCTAAATAAGAACCTTTTGCTTGTGACTAATATTTGTACAACGTGGACCATCTGCTGCCGTTCTGTTTGAAGAGATTTTTAAAAGCCTGAAGTGGGAAGGTTGCCATGGATTCTCTCAGTAAAGATAGCATCTGTTGATTCATAAATTTTTTTTCCCCTTCCTACTTCTCCTTCTTGTTTTTATACATCTTCAATTCACAAAAAACATTGTTTCTTGCTTGCTTGCAAAGGCCCCTCTGCTATTGGTTGTTTCCTCTCCCTTACCTATTCCTTATCGTCTGATCATGCCTTCTCTTCTGTCCTTCTGTGTCCTTCCCGACATCAAATTCCACCTCCCGCCCCCCGAGATGACAGCTTACTAAGGAAAAGGCCACTGGGGTTACAGCCGGCTATCTGGCATCTGTGCCATATATTGTAAAAACACACACACTCAGACATTTACACAGTAGTTTTGGCAGGTTATAGCCTATTAAGCTGGCATCCACTGTGCAGAAAATGACACCAAATGCTTTTATAATTTTAATTAGGTAAGTTTTCATACTTTAAATCAAGCCAAACTCTTATTTGAAGGATTTGTTGGCTTCTGTGGCTTATATTTGATCATAGGTGAACAGGAAAGGGGGTGATAAGAATCATGGAATGACACCTAACAACAGAAAATACAGCCTGAGTACATGAGGTGGCAGCTCAGTCAGTGTAGCTACATGCCACCAATCGAGCCAACCTTATGGTAGATGAAAAAAAGTGGCAGCATTTATGTTTTTTTTTAAATTAAAACATAGGAAAGTGGAATGAATAGGCTACTTTAACTCATTTCTGTAAGGATGACTAATGTGTTAGAAGACTAGTTCAATAAACTGTGTTGTCTTTAAACTGAAAACTGTCAAAACAATCCTCTTAAATGAAATACATCAAGGAAGAGATGCTTGTATGTTTGGTGAAAATGAAAATGCAGTAACAGCTGAAACAGCAATGATTTCATCCTGAGCATCTCTGCTTTGTTGCCAGTAATTTCCCTGTCGGCTCTCAGCTTTTGTGCTGCAGCTCAGTTGTGTAGCTGTGCAGCATGACAGCCAAATGAGCGACGTACAAAAGCTGAACTTGATCAGAAAATGAACTTTGAGAGCATTTGCTCCACTATGGCAGACAGCATGCTGGAGAAAACTGATTCACTGCTAATCATCACTTTACTTTATCCTTTCCTGTTTTTACTGGCTCCCTTTATTTTCAGGCATATCTGGGCGACACAGTCATTTGTACAGTAGGTGCATTGGCTGTTTTGTTGGTAGAGCACACAACAAGATGCAGGGCTAACAACAGGATTTCCTTCTATCTCGTTAAAAAATGTAAGTTCACCAACTGCTTATATTTCTCTCTCACAGATCTGCACTGATTTTTTATTCTGATTCAGGGAAGCTTTTCTGCTGCAGCTTCACCGCACAGTCTGGTGTGGCTGCAGATGTGTTGTAGAAATATTATATATTTATCTATTTGGAGCTTTTTTCCAAAAATAGTTTATAACGCCGAGGGAATGTGAGGTTCTGTTTCTCCCATGAATATTTCTGAACATGCTTGCCAGCCCTAGCCTCTAGTTACTGCTGCTCATGGACAGTTGACACTCATTTTACTGCTGTTTTCCAGCATATTCATGTGTGGGGATGTAATATTTGTAACTTTGCCATTTCAGGTTACATAAGTGAGTCATGCAATACACTGTCAATGACAGTGTATTGCGGCGCATTTGCCAAAAGCATCGTAGAGCCAAAGTGCTCATAAACTACATTGTATGGTGCTTCTTACATTTGCGGCACGTTTGTCAAAAGCGTCGTTGATAATGATCATCTTAAAAATGGTCGTAGATTAACTCCAGACACGTTGTATGTGGCCACGATCCTTCGTACAGCGTACGGGGAAAATGAAAGTTACACATTAGCCATTGACACAGCCATTAAATTTGAGTAATGGCTGTAAGTAACAGCAGATCGCCACAAAAAAAGCAACTCCAAGCTGCTTTGGGCTCACAGCGGGATCGGACCAACGATTAATAACAAAACATTGATGAAATTAAGGAGTTTTGTGGCAGAAATGGCCTTATTTAGAGCCTACGCAGGTTTGCCACGTTCACTCCCATTATATCTGATACTGTTCGCGAGTGGATCTAAATATCTCCCGAAAGAGTTCAAGTTACATCAAAAATGTCTGGGTGAGTAAATGATCTTATTTCATGCCAGAAAATAAGTCCAGGTTAAAAAATACCAAACTTCCCCTTTAAGTTGTGCTTTGTTTAAATATTAGGTTCATTTCACCTTTTAATTTTTTGTTCTTCATCTACACCAATGCTTTTTAGTTCTGGTCCTTGGGGACTAATGCCCTGCATCTTTTAGTTCTTTCCAACTCCAGCACACCTGATGCAGATGAACAGAACTGCTCCTCAGGTTCTTTGCAAGCCTGCGAATTAGAACGGTGACTAACTCCTTTCTGAAAAGTATTGCCATAATATAATGTAGGGGAGATAGACACTTATGAAAAAAAAACATGTCCAAATCAATCAGCTTGAAGCACTGATGTGTTCATGGATGGATGTACGGACATTTCTGCAGCAGTCTAATCGTTACATAGTCACCAAAGTGGTTAGCTAGTACAAGAAGAAAAAGGAAAGACCACATGTCTCTCACATCTGGGAATCCACACACGGACAGCACTCTTTGAATATTTGGAAGGTTTTCTCTGTCTCTGAGGATATCTCCTTTCTCCGTCTTCTTACTATCCGTGTGGGTCGGATCTGCCTCAGTAGTCTCTTCAACATACAGTATACTTTTCTTATGCTGGCCCATGACTCTGGTTGACTATCATTTGTGGTGTATCACCATGACACCCACAGTCTGTGCAGTACAGTCTGTCTTTGCAATGAATTTTAGCGGCCTGTGTTTTAAGACGTTTCTGTCTCAGATAATAGGAGTTATATGCTGGACTATATTTCTCTTCGCCAACAAAGATTCCCCTTTTCACATCCAGAATTCAGCTTCTTCATCTCCTGTTCATAAACATAACACTCAGACCCGCATATCATCATGTTAGACAGGTTAGGTGTTTTTTTCTGTGAAAACATGGTAGCCTAAGGTATTTGCTCCAGCTGCTTACTGTAGCACCTGTTGTGGATTTAAGCTGCTGTCTGTGCAGAATAGGTCCGGAGTTGCTTTGGGATGTTATGTCAAGTGGCACATGGGTTTATGTTTTTGTTTTGTATGGACTGTTTGGGACTG
>JBBBVT010000023.1:17516615-17528845 GCA_037177035.1 Craterocephalus eyresii | reverse complement strand
CGTTTTTGTGAAATGGTTACGTTTTACACTGTGGACCAACGTAGGTATTACACGTTTTTGAATGAGACTGGGTTGAAAAGGGAGGTCATTGTGGATCCTCAGCATTTTACAGGAAGTATCCTCCAAGTTTAATTTGATTTGGCTCAGGTACTTCTTGCAGTCTTGTTACCCAGAAAATCTCAAGAGAAAGATATCAGATCTAAACTCTTGCTTTGGCAAAGACACACGATAGTATTTTAGGCGTGTCATAATCTTTTTATGAAAGGAAACGTCTTATTTCCTCACGTGAACTTATGATCCTGGTGTTTCTAAAAGAATTCAAGTCTAATTTGCAGTTTGATTGTTTTGAAAGTCATTGTTCCTTTGCTTGTTCAGTTTCGTATCCATCTCAACTCCCACCTGTGTTCAGATGAGAACCTTGTAGCCCTGGTTTCTGTCTTACACTGTAACCTTGTCGCTCTAACCCTCACATTCTCCAGGTGATTCTGAATGTAATAGAGGCATAATAGTTGGAGGCTTGCATGTTCTGTTAGAGCATTTTGTGTGTAATTTACCATTAATTGTAAATTCCAAAACTAAAAGGGCAGTAAATCTTGATTTCTCTGCTTGATTTTACTTAAATAGTGGTACAAAACCACATATATTCAAGGCATTTGTTGTGATGTGGGTTACATTTAAAAGTCTACTATTACTTCTTAAGTGCTCTTGCTATCAAATCATAGAATTTCCACAATAACAGCAACAAGACAGATAAGCTTGGCATGCTTTAGATAATTATTCAAATTATCTTTGTCATTCACTTTTTAGATTTTAACCTTCTGGTTCTTTAAAGGCATGCATCCTTAAGCCTTTCACAAATGGAAAAAGAAAATAATCAAACATAACGTTTTGTGTCATAAGGGGACAAAAGTCTGACAATAGTCATCCTCTAATATTACTTCTTAATATATTTTAGAAGCTGTGTTATAGTGTAGGGCATGGGTAAGGGTTAAGAACTTAAGCACTGCCATGTGTTTTGCTAGGCAGAGTGGGTCTGCTCTGCCAGGCCAATCATCTACTGTTGGCTGTCTAAACTATGGAACTGGGACTTTCTTTTGCCAGCCGCTGCTGCCAGTGGACCAGTGGACTTGGCAGAATATTGTTCTCTCCCTCCATGGCACTTAGCGCACAGCTATTCAGCCAATAGACTGTGATCTTTTGCAGAAATGAGCTGGAAACAGGACTGCCGAGGGCTGCAGGCCGGGTTATAATCTTTAGCAGTATGCCCAAAACTCTTGGCTTAGGCTGAGCCACTCTGAAATACCCTCTAATTCTACTAATGCATAGGCTTGGCTCTGATCTCCACAGACATGCTCTGTGCCAGTTTATTACTTTTTATCATCATTTAGTTTTTATTTATTCTTTATCAGTGGTGGTAAAGCAACTGCGATCCAGTCAATTACTGTATGTTGTAATTGAAAAAGATGTATTGACTTTTAAATGTCTGACAAGTGTTCACAGTGAGA
Organism: Craterocephalus eyresii; assembly: GCA_037177035.1. NCBI lineage: Eukaryota > Metazoa > Chordata > Actinopteri > Atheriniformes > Atherinidae > Craterocephalus > Craterocephalus eyresii. Next base: position 17,527,340 of record JBBBVT010000023.1, on the reverse strand, counting down.
TCTTAACACTGGGATCCATTTCTTTGGAGACGATCTAAAGAAGAGTACTCCATATGACTAATCATAACTTCTAAAGGACTCGTAGTTTCTGTATACATTTAATCATGAAGTATACATTCAGAACCAATTCTGAAAATGTTACCTGGTAGTCCTCTATTACTGTTAACATAATGGAGAAAATGGACTAATCCTTTTGTCGCCTGTATGTTAGGAACATACATTTTTAATCAGAAAATCATTACAAGAAGGTTATACCTAAAAACATGTTAGGGGAAATGTAGATAGCTGAGATATCAAATTACATAAACATCCACAAAATGTCCAACTGAATCAAAATAAATGTAAATATGGAGTCTAAAACATCACAACATCATTTTCAGTGTGCAAGCTAGCAAATTAACCCACCTGTCATTTGATGTGTTTTGACAGTGATCACAGCGGACAACAAAGAAATAGAACAAAGTGTTTTTAGAGCGTGCTAGGAAGTGGTGTGGTTTTGGAGCAGCAGCGTACTGGCTCCTTGTTTCCTGGTTTACAGTTGAATCTAAGTGCATAATGAGAGCCCTGTAAACCTTTTGCTGCTGCGGTCAGAGAAAGCTGCATCGCCGTTAACATAATTAGGACCAATACCACTGTATTGCCACATGTAGTACTTTTTCACACCACTGGAGCAAGTGGTGGCAACCTCGTCAGATTATGGTCGAGGAACAAGGTCAGAGAGGAGGTGAGAAGCTCAAACATGTCATTCTGATTGGAAAGATAAAAGGGGTAAAACTCATAGGGAAATAGATTTGACCACCATTGTGACATTTGAATTATTAAGGAAGCTGACTTCTTTTTACGTCTGCACCAGTATGTTGTAAATGTTCCGTAAGTCTGTTGTTGAAAGTGCTTTGCAGCTTTGCAGCAATCTGCTGGGGCAGCAGCATCAGAACCAGATACTTGAAAAGAATCAACAAACTGATCAAGGAAGCTGGTTCTCTTCTTGGAGTAACTCTGAAGCCGCTGGAGCTGATCATCCAAAAAAGATTATGGAGGATTCTTCACACCCTCTCCACAACACGGAGATCAAACAGAGTACAGTATATTCAGTGGGAGGCTTATTCAGGTCCGATGCAAGATGGAGAGAAACAGAAGATCCTTCCCTCTAGCAGCTATCAGACTGAGGAACGATGCACTTAATTAATGTTATTGTTTAAAAAAGAAAAAAAACTACTACGATATTGAATTTACCTCTGGGATTAATAAAGTATTTATCATTTAATTTTATTCATTCAAAAAACAATAATTAAGGGAGAATTTTGGCATTTTTCTTGTCCTGAACAGCCAGAATTTAACACCAGGCCATCTTTGGTCACTAAGTTCCCGATCAGCGACAGAAAATACTCAGGGATGGACTGGGATGGAAAAGCTGCTCTAGGCTTTGCTCAAAGTAGCTCATATTAACTATTGTAGCACAAGTACACACACACCTCAACATCACATCGGTCAAAGCAGAGCATCCACAATGCTGAACAGGAGCACAATGCTTCCAAAATGATTGGAGAGTGTATGTCTCTTATCTTTTATAATCGATGGAGAAGGTTTTATTGTCCAGGATTCAGGCAGCTATATTTACCCATGTGTGTTTTATACTGAGTGCAGCAAGAACAGAGCTGATGCAAATGGAATGACAAGCCTGAGGGACGGATGCTCATGATAGCAAAGTCTGCCTCCCTTCCATCTCAGGACTGGAATGTCCAATTTAACCTCAGTTTTTCTTCACTTTACTGAAAACACAAAGACTGAAACGCGGATGATGAATTGTGTTTGAAGGTGGAGTTACAAGCCAAAGCTCGATTTTAAGGTCTTCAGCTGTGAAGGTGGTGACAAGGTTTTGGTCCAACAGAGGTATCCAGATTGCTAGCTTGCCGGAAACGTCAGAGAAGATTAAGATGGATCAAGCCAAATGTTAAGTGATAGCCGTATTAGACCAAATAATGTTGGGAGGATTTCTGCCGTGTATGGAGGGAATATCAACTTTCTCAAGCATTTTAGTTAAAAAGTTTTCCTGGAAACTGCAACTTCTGTACAGGCTACAAATCTTCCCAGTTAAAGGCTAATCAAGCCTCTTAATTGCAGGAACATAGAGTCCGTAACATGTTCCTTCACGCACACACACATTTTTATAGAACTCATAGTTTGGTGTGTTATAGTTTGGTTGACTTGTGGATTGCCAGAACTTCTGTTGTATATGGAATTTTATCTAATGTGTGTGGCAACACATGGCCTGCACAACTCCACTTCACCCTCGAGAGGGGAAAAAATGAAGCCCATGAGAGCGAAATCCAACCAGTGTTGCAACCTCATGTGTAGTTTGTTTCAGCTTGTTGTGATGGGGTTTGACTTGTATGAAGACAGTGCAGGAGGGGATGCTGTGGACCCAACGCACACTTACTCGCACTCACCAGTATCACCACCCCCTCTCTTGAGGCTGATGGAGGTTTGGCTGCTTGAGAAAATGGTGGTTGTGTTTGTCAGACATTGCAGGGGGCGGGGGGGCACCTGTCAGCTTACCCAGAAACTTCGAAAGCCATTAGCCAAAAACGGCATCATCTGCCAAGCTAGGCCATGTGTCAGTGTGGATATGTTTGTAGAAACAATCTTTTATTTCTGTGTACATAATCTTTTCTCTTATTATTTTGTTTCTTATTGCGTCTTTATCGAGGTATTTTCAAACTGTGTCAACAAGATTATCTAAACAAATGAAAACCACGTTAAAATCCGCTTTAGAACCCAAGTGAACCATGTTTAAGGCAATGCTAAAACCAACTGGGAATTGTGATGGTGGAAAGTAACTTACGCTTGGTATAAATGTTCTCGTCTCTCAACATACAATGGAAGCTTTTGGAAACACAATTGTAATTTAAATTTGGCCTTTTTTTCCCCCATTTTTGCTTGATTTGTAGGGTTTGGCCAGTTTTATACTGATTTGTCTTTGTTTATCGTTCAGACTCTTACTGGCCCTTGCTGTTGTTAACCATAGCCAGTAGGTTGTTTCACAGCACAAACGTATACAGCACTTATTTCAAAAAGTTGAATGGCAGCATATAGTATATTTTAGCATTAATGGTGCCTTGACAGATATGGGTTTACCCATACCGTTTGTACTCCAGAGAATGTAGAGGCCGCGATTTCTAAGCAGAATTGAATCACATGTTTAATTACAATACAGAACAGTTTTTAGCCTTCATGTTTCTAAAATGGGCCTCGGCCAAAAGGACGAGGCAATTTTTCCATGCACTTCTTTCCCACAGTGAATTATATTCGCTGACAACTGTTTTGAGAAGTGCTCCTGAGCCCATAGTGAAATTACATTAAAGAGTTGTCCTTTTTAATGCAGTTCAATCTGATCACTGTCATTCCAAATAAAAGGAAAGATACTTATCAAATAAAGAATATATATCCCAGAGGGAAATTCTAATGATGCAATAGTTTTTGCTGTTTTCATTGGAAATATTTGAGTCAAACTTTTCTTCCAGCGAGCAATGCCTTCTGGCAGGAGCAACCTCTTGTACCTCTCTGTCTTGCAATGTATTTTAAGAAGCATCTGGCTGGACACTGTATTGTAGGATGTAAAGGATGTAAAGATGAATGCACTTTCCACAATAGAATGGTTGAATATATGCAACATCTTGATGCAGATATTAAATGAAAAGGAAGAAAATTCACACTATTGAAGTTTCCAACATTAAAGCTCTGTAGTCCTGACTTGTTTTCTGGCAGCCTCAGGCTGAGAGGCTTCACTTTACAACTTTTTTTGCTGGAACATAAAATTGCATCGGAGTTTGAATTTATCCACTGTCTCACGCAATGCAACAGCCTTTTGGAACATGGACCATGACTTTGTTATCAAAGAAACCAAAGAGTGTATTATCAGAGGAAAAGAGGGGAAGGCATGGAGCAAGAGATAAGCCAGGAGTCTAGAAATTCTGTAGTTCTGTAGTGCCTCTTTAATGTCTGGCTTCTGTGCTGCATTTCCAGTCTAGTCTGTTGTCCAGCTGAACTCCAAGTTACTTGTATCTACCTCCATATCTTCTCCCAGGATGTCAACCTTTTCACTTCATCAAATCCAGTCATTTGTTTTGTGTTCAAGATAAAGTGATTGCTTCTGCAATATATCTCAAAATGTATGATCAATTTTCATTACTCAGCTCCATGTCCATCACTGATGTACCCCACAGCTGCAGAGTAAGAAGAGTATTTCTGCAGATGACAGGACTGGGAGTTGGATGGGAAGCCTGAGGTGTAAAACGTGAAGAGAAGTGCTCAGGGAACAGCAGCGTACAGTCCGTTGTGGTGCCGCCGTCTCAGACCCACAAACTTTATGTCTCAAAAACTAGTCTAGTCTTAAATCCAGGTGGTTGTGGAGGTACCCCTGGAATTTCATAACAGTGTAGATTGTAAACTGAATCACACTGAAATAACATACTGTAAAGACATCCTCCCAGTGCTGCCTCCTCAGTCAAGATAAGTGGATTTGCTGTAGAGGGCTTATAGTATAAAACAGATTTAAATTATTTGCTAGCCTTTTACTTTTACAAACCGTCTTATCCTGTGATATCGGAGATCAGTGGCTCCCAAGCTGGGGGTCATGAGATCATTCCAGGTGGTCGGCAGGTAATTGCGAAAAAATAATAGGCCTACAACCAATATTCAACAAATAATTTGGGATTTCTGGTATGGCTGTCAAAATGAAACCATTAATGCAAAGTTGAATCTAATATTAGCACCTTTATTTTAAACACATCAATGGATGAATCGACATGACTCCTCATTTATGAAGATTGATAGTTTTCAAGCCTGAAATTCAAAATGCTGCAGGATGACAAATATTATACAAGTTATTGTCATCATGGGAGTGGGGGATCGTGAACACCAGTTATTTTGAGGTCATGGCTCAAAAGGTTTGCGAGCCACTGTCATAGATGGCAAAATGCTAGAACACGGGATATTATTAGATTGTATTATTGATTTGCCAATAACCAATATGTGGTGACGACTGTCTCATGGTGCTTTTGTTAAAAAAAAAAGTATTTAAATGAATTTACAAACGATCTAATTATGCTATCAGTAGCTCCCTGCTTATATACCGTAGTTGCATTTTCAAACTTAATTAAGTTTTTTATTTTTTTTACAAAATTTTGTTGTCATCCATAAAGTTTTTTAGGTATCACAGCAGTTACAATCAGAAGCAACTTGGATGTATACTTTATCTAGAATAACTTACACTGTCAGAATCATTTCATGTAAACCGGTAAATGTTTTTTCTTTCTTATTTTTATTTTTTTTCCAGCTCCATGGGTGACTGTGAAAAATGCAGCTTTATTTATAGTCCATACATGCCTCACCGACTTTATATTTACACTGAAGATCATTTTTACTGTGACACTAAACTTTATTTTTTCTAACAAAGACTTGGCAGGACGCACTTTAGAAATAATTCAAGTAAATTTAGCATTCTGTAACTTGATAGCAGTTCAAAGAGACAAAGCAGATCCAACCTTGCTGCAGAATACAGAATGTTGCCATGGTCTCCTTACAACATGCCACATTTTTGGCCCATTAGATGACTGTCAAAGCCAGAAATACCTTCATGTAAAGGGCTTAAAATCAGCTTGACAACAGTGCTGACAGGAAATACTTTTTTTCACAAGGATGTTAAGACTAATCCTGTAAGTGGAAACTTTATGGAGTCATTAATTACTGTCTTAAACACTGTAAAATGAGTAAAAATTATTTCGCTGGTATCTAATTTGAGCACCCGGGCCAAGAATGTAGATTGTCACCAGAATCTTAACGAACTAAGTTTTCACAGCTTTACTATTGTGATTTTTTTTTCCTCCATTCGCCATGCTGTGTGGTTTCTTGTTTTATCACCACCATCAAGTCTTTCTCTATTTTCAGTTTTTTTTAGTTGTTTTATTATATAAAGTATTTTTGCAAAGCACTTTCTCTATGGTTAACATTACACACCATCATCTCTCTTTGATGACTTTATTACAACCAGCTGATTCCCAGCAGAATCCCTGTACAGTAAATAGACCCTGCAGAAAAGTCATGGTCTAACCCTGTTTTACCTCATGTGGTCAATTGTTTTTTCACGGCCTTCCTATAACGCTGGTTTAAAAAAATAAAAAATAAAAATTGCAGGGTTTTCCTGAGATCAAGCCACCCTCACTTTCCATCTCAAACAGCTGGTTTGGTTTGTATTTAAAACATCTGGTGGACATTTTCTGATAATTTACCAAAAAAATGTTAATGCTTTCCACTCCTGGGACATGAGACACGTAGATACATACAGTACAAGTACTGCTATTGCACCCCATGAGATCTGGTAGAATATTACATTAGAATCCAATACCGTTAGATGCTGGTATAATGGCATTGTTCTGCCTCCCCTAATAAGTTCCACCAAAGTTCTATAGTCTTAAATCTTTCAGTAAGACAAATAATTGTATGTAAGCCAGTTATTTACATGTAACATACAAAAGTCTATCCTATGTCCATTTAAAGGATTGCTGAAAAATGTTTTTACAATAAATGGACAATTTATTTTAAAGAGATGCTGTTCTATGTAGGAATAGAACAGGTAGGGGCTAAGTGACTTTAAAGCCTGAGTGTGTGATAATTCATCCCATTTAACGGTGTGCAAATTGAATGTAAACAATTGAGTGGTGCTCTCTCGTGCATTGCCGTTTAAGTGCGTTATTACCACTACCAAAGGCGCGGGAAGATTAAATGTGAATACGTCAAAGCACAGGTTGGAGTGTCCCATCAGGTGATGAGCGACAGAATGATAGAATTTTGTTTCCTTCTGTGGGAAATCTTTTTTTTTTTCTTTTACAGTTGAGATGATCTGATAAAGTGAGAGGAAGAGGAAGAAGTACAGGCGGTCAAAGCTGGATTAGTGGACCTGTTGTCTCTGCCAGAGGTAAATCTCGTGCTGCAATGTAGCAATGGAGCTTTTCCACTGTATGCTAACAGATTAGCATCTCTGCCATTTTCTATAGCAGTGACGGTAAATGATGGGAGCATACAGAAGGATAAAGTAGCTGGTGGACCTTCCTGGCCTCTTTCTAACATTGCACCAAAACAAACTTTGCTGTTAGACTGAATGAACTTACCTGTCCTGTACATGTAGCAAATCAAATGAATGCATACTTATCCAGAGCCATTGGACGAAGGCATATTTATGCTCCCTGACGGACATAATTTGAGGCATCCGTTCCAAACGTCCTCATGCCTCGCTGCCTTCATGATTCCATGCGTCGTTTTTGTTGCTACAGCTAACCTCCGCTAAGCGGCAGTGCTGAGTTTATTATAAACTCTGCGATACGTTAGATTCAAACATCGATTGGCAGCACAAATGCACTGCTATTAAGACGTTTCTAACCACCAACACACCGTGAACACTTGTAGAACTTTATTTCTAAAGCTTGTGCAACTTCTAATGTTTTTTTCGCCGTCTTCATTCTTCTTCTACGGTTTTCTTCTTCTTGTTTATCTTCTTCTTCCCTGGTTTGTTTTTGCTCCACTATGCTCAACACTGACCCCGCGGTTTCCAGTGGCATTACTCCGTCGTCTGCGTAGAGTGACGGATGCGCAAGGAGCCTGAAAACGCACCAAAAACGCACGAAATTGACGCAGAAGACGGACGAAACTTATCGTGCTTGTGCGTATCCGCCATCTGTATCGAGCATAAATGTGCCTTAAAGCTGCTTCAGCACTAGAGATCCCAGCTCATTTGGCTGGGAATTGATTTGATATTGCTCAGAACCTGCAGGCTAATTACTATCCAAGTAACTTAGATATGCTCTCAGAACATACTGTACTGGTTTCAAAGATGTTTGTAGTGCTCTGCTGATGGAAAACAGAAATCTTCAGCCAGCTAATAGAGCCAAAACTTTAACTTTCAGTGGATGAAGAATGAAATGTTACATATATGTTTGATTTCTTTTTTTCCTTTGTCATATTAACCAGTCTTGATTACAGTAACAACTTCAAAATATAAAAACAAATAGTTCATAGATGCTTACGAAACAAAGAAGCAAACAAAAAACTTCAATCAAAAGGCCAACAGGCCTTCAGAAACCTTAGCTGCTTCTCAAAAGTTTTGGAAAAAATCTCAATCTTGACCGTCTTCTAAACGTTTAGTATGGGATGATCAAATTTCACAGATTGTGCTAAGCTTATAACAGTGCTGGGCATGCAGAACAGACACTCTCTTCCGAGAATAATGAAAACCAGAAGCTAGCTCCTGAAAGAGATCTTTCCTCTGTGCACCAAATCACACTGTACATTTGATGTGACCTATACTATTCAGGCTCAACAGCAACAGCATTTGCGAATGACTCATCTGTTCTCGTTGTATTTGAGTCACAGAAAAATCTCATGTTTCTGAAAATGTTTGAAATTATCTCTAAGGGTTTATCGTCCATGAAAAATGCGTCACATTATAGAAACGATTTGCTAGTCTTGTGCCAAATGGTTCCCTCAAAGTTCAAGAAAATCAAAATGACATGGTGGTGGTTGAAGTCTTTCTGAGTCTTTGGTATTTTTATCTCAACTGTGATCAGTTTGTTCTTGTAAATAGAACAGATAGAATGGATTCATCTATCTGCCAGTCTATGGCAATCTGCTACTCTGCACAGTGCTACCCAATTTGTCTTTAGTTTGACAAAAATTGTAGTTCATGAAAGGTCTGAGTTTACAACATCTTAAAGGACAGCTTACTGAGATTTTAGCTCTTGATTTTTTTTTCTAGCTGATAATTACTGCCATGACATTTTAAACTGCCCACACTCAGGGGCATGGAAACATAACCATGGCTTTCCAAGACCTCCCCCCAGAAATCTTCCTTTATCCCCCTTTTCTGAACTATTATAACCATACTCAGTACCTATAAAGCTCTGGCTGGACTGTGTTGCTGGCATACAGTTCCAGTATCTGTATTATATCCCCTCTGCTGTGCTCACTCTGGTCATGGTACTACTTCTTGAAAGGAATCTGGGCCCAGTGTAAGACCACATTAGCTCCCTCTGGGATCATACAGTGGCAGCCAGTGTAGAGGACTGAAGACATGTGAGCCAAGTGGTCAAATACAATTCAATTTATCTTGAATGTGTCACCCTAATTCATGGTTGGATGCAAAATTTGAATTGGGGTTTAAAATTTCATGAAGTTCCTCTTAACTATGAGTGGATGAGTTCATCTATTAATTTATTCTTGTGCTGTGGCATTGGTAGACATGAGTCTTTACGGGGACATATCCCCCCCCTTTGGTAGAATACAAATGTTTGCTTTTTTTCTTTGTTTTCTGCATGCATAAATTGTGCTACTGTATGTAAACTTCTTATTTCTACCTCACTGAGGCTGTAATGACAGTTCTGTTGGAACAAATATCTTTAATTTTTTCATGGAAGTTTAATGTAAAATAAAAAATATATATAATAAATAGCATAATTCTTTATCGTTATACATTCAATATATGTAGTCATTTAAGATATTGCCTAAATAAGTGATAATGACAATAAAAAATAATTTCCACACAGTTGCAGCTCTCCTATTTAAGTTTCTGTTAAAGGTTTTCCAATTTTAGTATTTGGATATTCCCCAAACGGATTGTGACATAGTAAAATTGGAGACTGTATAGCCAAAAATTACTTGCCAAAAATTTAGCATTTAATTATATCACATTCTGTCTTCTGTTTATAAATATAATTTTGGCCATTAGATAATAAATATGTAAGCTGTTGGGAGGCCTACGTAGACTGTAAACGGATAGGAATCCTGCTTTGTTTATCTCTATTGTAGTTGTGCAAATTGTTGAGTTGTGATTTTTGATCTTGAATCCTGCACGTCAAATTGTGTACCTTGCACGTTTAACGTTCTCCAGCATTATCTGGAGCACTGAGTTGACAAAATACTTCAGTCTTGTCCAGAAAACAATCTTTCAAAACTATAGCAAAACTAAGAGATCCATTCTGTTTCCACTTTGCCTCCGGAGATTATGCCAACGGTGCATGCCCTTATCTCAGGGCAGGCCAGGCCTGGGGCCATCAGAGAAGTGAGTAGATATGCTCCTGGCCCTAATGAGGCTAAGACCCTGTTGAATATTATTGACTCATCATCAAGGCAACCGAACAGAACCGGCTTGCATTTTAAAAGAGACTTTCCACCTATGTTAGTGAAGGGGTTTCTCAGGATCAGGGATTAGATTACATTTGATGAACGGTAACGTTTCTAAATAACTTCCGTTATAAGTGAAACCCTCCATCCAGTAAGTGTTTTATGCCATTAAGTGAAATCAAAGTCTATGGCCATACAAAATGGCAGCATTGTCTCTCTGTCCCTTCAGAGTTAATCTCAACAGTTTTATCAGCTGCGAGCCAGACTCAAATTGAAACCACAAGCCAACTTTCGGCAGCCGAATTCCTGTGCAATGCACAGCATTAAGCACTGAAGATAGTGTTAAAACACAGGGAGCATGAATGTCTGGGAGTATGAGGATGTTTTCTCTGTACATGTTCCACTGTACATGTACTTGCACTGTAGGAAACAAAGATAATTGACGTTCAGTTTTTAGCTTGATTTATTAACAACCTAAAATCGGAGGTTCCCCAATTGGAGGGTCATAAGAAGAAATGCTTTTAAACTCTGACATTGTGTGAGACCTCGCTTGAA
>JBBBVT010000023.1:17475193-17486660 GCA_037177035.1 Craterocephalus eyresii | reverse complement strand
AGTTAAAAACATGCAAGTAAAATGAATAAAAACACACTAAAACCACGCTAAAACCAAGCTAGTGGGACACAGTCCAGATCTGGCAGCACCTGCTTTTTCACCTTGTGACAATCTTTCAACCTGTACCTGTGTTGTAGCATGCTATATGATCATTTACTCAGCCAGACAGTTGTGGCGCAACTTGAACTCCATCAGAAATATTTATGTGAACACGCGATCAGCATAAATCCATATAATGGGAGCGATCGGGCAATTGTTGCTCGCCCACTAAATAAGGCATTATATGCCACAAAATGCCTCGTTTTACCAATGTGTTGTTGGCAAATGCTAGTCCGATCCCTTCGTGACCTGGATACAGCTTGTACGTCCTTTTTTGTTACCTTCACACATTGACTGAAAAATGGATGTTTCTTCAGGAAAACTGAAAAGAACATCTGGTCATTTTTCAGTGCAACAAGACCCCGAGAATTGTCCCTGGTGATATCAAATTGGTTTGGTAAAAGGTAAGATTGTTGATCTTTTCCTTCAACATTTAGAATAGTAGAAACAGACGGCAGTCTTTGTGTTCAGCTGAACAGTGTGTTCGCTAGTTGTCAGTGTGCGAAACACATTAAGTCTGTTCTCTGAGAAACACTGTCCAGATCCTGCGAGGTAAAGGGATTGGAGTTGGGAAGAAAACCTGAGACTTCAAATAACCACACAAGGGACAGGAATGGACTAGAATTTTTTTTGTCTTCACACTTGCAGTCACGGTGTTGGTGAATTTTAAATAAACTTCATCAGGCAAACTTTTGAAGCCTCTCCTTTATTATACTTATGACGATTCTCATACAAAAATCTGGATAAATGTACTGTATGCACCGAGTAAACCCGGCCGTACGATGACGATGGGTCTGCAAAGCAATGGGCCACAATGCTTTGAGACGCTGAAGGTTAATGCTTATTCAATCAGTGGGTTTTGTAGGATCATTTCAGAGTCTTTGCAATCATCCACTCCTCCTTCATCCTGCATCCTAGCCAGCACTCCAGGCTCGTAGCCGAAACAGCAGAGTGAAGACAGGAAGAGAAGTTACATCAGGCTTTGTGTGTGACTGAATGACTCACTCAACCTTTAAAAAAGCCTCTAATTAGAAAGTTTTATAGACAATTAAACCACATCATCCAGTGTGTGTGTCTTATTGAAAACTCATTCCTGCATGAGCCCAGTAGGTCTCCAGTCGCCACTCTTGTGCTCACACTCAACATTAACAAATCATCCTCCTTTTTTTTTTTTTTTTTTTCACTTTGTTCTGTGCATCTTTAAGAATGGTTTTCAACTCTCTCCACTGTTCCCGGTGCTTCTGGTGGACAGTACATGGAATAATTTTAATCACCCCACATTGTGCAATGATCCTGTTTCTAACTGACAGGTGCAGGTATTGAGTTTCTCGATTATGAGGGGGGGCCGGAAGTTTAAACAAATAATCCTTGTCATGTACTTAGGTGTTCTTCCTCCTCTTGAATTAAACCCGAGGCTCTACAAGTGACCCTTCACATTTTGCCTGACAGACTCGCCTCTTACACTCTGCATGGGTGGAACCAAGGCCAGGCCGAACATTTATCATCCTGGGAGTTTCACCTTTTTTTCTTTTCCAAGGAAGAGGTATTGGATTCAAGTTTGTGTCTTATTATCGTGCATTTTTCTAATTAACATGTCTTTGTCAAACTTGAAGAATTTGAATAAACCAGTCATTGTTGTCAAAACAATGACAAGTGCGCCAGTTCCTGCAACTTTAATGCTGTCGTTATTCGGTCTACATGAGCACGAAGGCCTGCAAGTTTTTCTTGAGCATTGGTAGGTTTTTCTCAGTCACAGCCCGAGTTAGCTATTGAATTCATTATTTCAACATTTTTCTTGGAAACTCCCTGACAATGTGATATCCCGTTGTAATTACTCGAAATAATCCCTTTTTCTTTACCATGAGTAGCTGGTCCTGTGCTCATTTGAGCTCTTGGAAAAGTCTAGGTCAACACATCTGGCTAACACTTTCATTTTATTTGCAAGCATGTCAGACAATGATTGCATCTTTCTTTTCTCTCTCATTGAAATGCTTTGTGATGAATGACAGTGTTGACTGTTTGTTATCAAACCAACTTTGACAGGTCTGGAGAAGGGAGCAGGGTAAGGAGGTTCTGATATGAAGCGTTGCATTAATGGTCTTTTTTTCTTTTTTCCTCTCTTTGCAACTGCAAGACCGACCAAAAGGTTTATTCAATCAAAATTTTCCTTTTTTTTAAACTTAGTATATATTCACTACTTTAGCAGAAAAAAAGGGGGGAATACTGCCAATTGTTTCCATTTCCTTTTATATAATTATGACAAATTCAAACTGTACTATGTTTTTTGTCATAGCTAAGTTCTGAATATATTTAAAAACTGAATAGGCACAAGGTTTGCATTATATCTATTTAGCTCAGGAATAAAAATATCTTGATGATTTTAAATCCAATGAATCAATTTATCATTTTATTGTGATCCACACCATTAGACAGAATGGGTGCATGGGCCTTTTTTAAACCATTAGTGCCTGCTCCACATTCTGACTTTTACGCAGTTCAGATGTGCCTTCTTTCTTACAGAAATGTATCTGTGAAACACATTCCCAACAGAGCAATTTGACTATATGAGACTTGCATTTCTTTATTTCTGTCCTCAGTTTCCGTGCCTCTAATTACACTCGGACCCGAACATGACACCAGAATTTTTGAATGCAAGCTGCAGTAGCAGATGGGACCTATCCCTTTGTTTAACCATTCCCAACTATACACTCACTGGCTGCTTAATAAGGTATACCTTGCTATTATCGGGTTGGAGCGCTTTTGCCTTCACATCCCAAAGGTGGAATATTGGACCAAAATGACTGCGGATGCCATTGAAGTTCAGTGGACTCATTGTCATGTTAGAGATGATCTGAACTTTGTGACATGGTGCATCATCCTGCTTGAAGTAGCATCAGAAGATGCTCCACTGCGCTCAGAAAAGGATGGACATGGTCAGTAATGGTACCCAGGTAAGCTGTGGTGTTTACACGATGGTTGGTGCTAAGGGGGGCCCACAGTGTGGCAGGAAGGATTCATGCTTTCATGTTGTTTATTCAACACCAGTGTTTGTTTATAACTGTATGAGTGACATAAACAGAAAACTGACATTTTCTCCTATGTATCGATACCGATATCGGTTTGGTACTGACCCAAAACCAAGTACCGGTACTTAGTAATCATAAAAGTGTTCCATTACTACACTTGATACCAATATAACAGGATAAATAAAACTTGTTAGATCTGTAATGTTATCTCTTAATGCCCATATTGATACTCAGTACTGGCAAATGACCTTATTAAGAACAGATGTGTGGTTTATGAAACCTTACACAATTATAACAGCAATAATTAGCATAGTCACAATAATGTTGACATAAACACAGTTGGTATCTGCAAATGTCCAAATTTCAGATATCGGTATCAGAAAAGAACCCTCAAAAAGTAGAATCTGTGTGTTGCTTTAATGTGAAATGTGCCAATGAGTGGAACAACATTCACCATTACAGGGGATCCTAACATACTGCTGCAAACTTATCTGGAAGGAACGCATCAAATACTGGTGCTAAAGAAAAACAGGATTATTAAGATACGAGCGGGTTCCATCCTCCTCTGACTGGTTATCTGACATTTTCTTTCTGTCTCCCAATCTTTCTTAAATTTAAATGATCATTTTATCTCCATCTGTATTCACTATTAACTTTCATCCTTTTTTAATGACCAGATTCAAACCAACGACTGCGGTTTGGTTTAGTTCTGTCTTTTTTTGATTGGATGATATACATTAAGGTACTTTGGATCAGGCCATGAGAAAATGCACCCTTCTGCTCTACAGATATGTTTCCATAACAAATCTGGTTCACCAGAATTTTAGTGTTTGTTTTGAAGCCAGCCTAGATATGCAAATGTTAAATAAGCGTGCAGCGTTCTGTCTTGATTTTTTTTTCTTATTATACTTGTACAAAAACATTACATTAGACTGAAATTAAGAACAATAAACTTGACAAAGTTATAGATGGCAAACACATGATCCATGCAGACAGGAGCTGAGCCACATGACACCTTCACCACCATGAAGGAGAGATGACTGACTGCACAAACACACAAGCAGTCAAACCTGCAAAGGAGGATCGGGTTGCAAATGGTGAGATGCTTAACAAAAACAAAGACGTGTGAGGTAAATATCTCAAGTGTGTGAACATGGTTCAGCGGGTAACGTTTAGGATCACGGTTCATCTGAATCCTCCAGATTGTATGTGTCCAGGGTTTTTTTCTTTTCTTGAACATGTGTGTGTCAGGAAAAACATTAATGGACCCTGAGAGGTTGACCCTGAAGCTTGAGGTCAGCCGGAGCAATGGGAGCTGTTTGGCCTGGGCTGAAATGTTGCACTTGTGCTCAAAGTTATTTACTGCAGGCTCACTGATATACAGCTGCACGGTTGCTAGGATCCCACGAGGAACAGTGTGGAAAGTATGAATCTCTTTTTTTCTAGTTTAGTTCTGTAGCATTGGCACTTGGGGGTTCTTCTATCTTCGTGGCGATTTTTGCTCCACGTCGTTTCCCGGTCGAACAGACCAGTGAACCAACATGTAATGGGAAGGCCTTGAAACACCTAAACAGAAAGCAGCCGTTATATTCGATTACATATTTGGTTCCCCAGTAAAGATGAATCACGACTTCTGTTTTGGAAAAGGGCACCTGTTCCTGATACAGTGTGTCACCTACATTAGTCATTAGTTAATGTTTTGTGTACAGGAAATACCAGGGTTCTTCCCCGGGAACAGGTTTCTTTTTCTGGTTTAACAGTCTGCCCTCTCTGCTGCAGTGACTCTGTGTTTAAGTTATGGGCTATTAACTTGCTCGCTCTGGGGCTTAATGTTAATCATGTCGTTTGAATTTGGACTCGTAAACTGCTTTTTCTAAACGGTGAGTTGAGGATTTTTACGGGAACATCTTCGTAGACGCTGATCAAAGATTTTGTGTCTAAACATCTTCATGAGAACAATGTCAGTGTAGGAATTTGATGAAGGTTTAGGGTTGGAGGAGGTTGGTAAGGTTAACAAATTGTGAGAAAAATAAAGGGAGTAAGAGGGAGAAAAAGGCAGACAGAGGAATTGGAGAGGTTAGGGAGTTTGTAAGTCAGAGGGAGGATGGATGAAGACATGAAGAAGGAATGGACACAGTAACCTGAGTGTAAGAAGACTCAGGTGAACTGCAATTGTTGATCGATGGTTACTGTAGGTGTCTAAGTTCAAATTTGGCTAAATTTAAGTATTTTATTACTAATCCATACGTTTGATTAAACACAAATATATCAATGTGCCATCATCTTAACTGGTCATTTCAGTTGCAAATATAACTGAATGCTGACCTCATGCTCCTAAACTTAAAATGTCAAAGAAAACACTTGAAAGACGATCAGATTATCCTCTGCTAGCAAGTTCTCATTCCCCAAATTGTCACATACTGAGACCTGCTCGAGGAAAATCGTCTCTTTTTTTCTCAACTAAGGGACTGCCTGTACAGCTGCACATTGCCAGTTAGACTAGATGGGATTCACATGAAGACCTGAGCACATCTGAAGTTTGGCTTTGTAGCAAATATCGGCCCTGGTCAATCATTTTTTCTGAAAGGCTGCTGCTTAACATTTACATTTTGTCTACTCTCTACGGCAAACTCTGCTAGTGCAGCTTCCAACAGCTTTTGTTGCTTGCTGTAATTTGCAGCAGCTTGCCTGCCTGAACCTGGCCAATGCAGCATCCCATCTGCACCACTGGTCAACCAAAGGAAAAAGTTATAAAGCGATTGAAATGATTATTGCAATCATTGCATAATTGTTTGCAATGATTTAAGATGAATATTTTTCCAGTCGCCATCCTATTTATTCACCTGAACAGATTATTTCCTCACAACAGACTGGAGTTTTGATGACTGGAAAATGTTTGTGCGCCAGTCATATCCAGTGCAGGGAAGACAATGTAATTCCAGTTTATTTATTTTGAAGCTGTTGTACGTCAGCAGGCAACTTAATATCAACTTTCTGGATTTAATTACAAAGGCAAAAAACAAAACACAGGTGTGGGAATGTTTTATTTTAAAGCCAAATGTAAAGGAGACACTATTCATTGGAAAATCCAGGTTTGTTGGTGGGCAGCTAATGCAACAAATCTTTGCATCTACCATACTACCCAATTCACTGAATTTGATATGAAAGCTGAAGCTGTAGGTCCTTCTCAGCAACTTCCAACCATCTCATCATTTTCTACTCCAAATGTTCGAAATTCAAGGTTGTAGAGTATCCTTGCAGATAAGGCAAGAGGCAGGATAAGCTCTGAAACTAAGTACAGTACGAACATAACATGACAGTGCACTTTATCAGTGCAACACTACGCATTACATAAGAAATATGACCATTCAACATAAGAAAAAAACAGAAAACAGTTGCTGAGAAAGTTTGAATAAAACAGTACAATTATAAGAAACTCCAGCTTGTACAATGAAACAAAGGATGACTTTCTGATGGATCTGAAAGATCAGCCCTATGTGGTAGTCCTTAGGTTTTCTTACCTTATAGAAGGCTTTCATTTTTCAGAGGGTGTATTATATGTCGAGGCTTAGGCCATCAAACTATTGTAAAAACAATTTTCAACAAGTCATTATTTACAATTATCAGTATGACAAAATACTTGTAATAACTTGTGATAAAAACTATTACAATCTCAAACCTGTGACATCCCAAAGACAAAAGCTATTTTATGTTTTTTTAATTTGACTTCTACTGTTCTATTTCTATATGCAACTCATTTAAAATATTTGGCCAAAGTTAGCAAACCACCATTTACATTTTCTTTCTTTTTTTCCCCCAAAACCCTCTATTGGCATGTTTCATAGTGTTACGCTGATGCATCCCAAAAAGGTCACTGAACCTGCATGTCCAACATTGGCAGTTTTAGGGCCTTTTAAAGTCAACTCATTGGGCTTCTTATTAAACATTAACACATGACAATCTGGGAGTGAGAGCTTCACTAACTGTTTTAATATTGTACTGTTTAATTTGTGCAAAATTACGTGCTTTGGTCACCCTGTTCTACACATTTTAGTCTGTAGTCTGTTTACAAGGCATATTTAAGACTTTAGAGTGAATTACAGGAAATTCTATTTGTTTTTAGCTATAACGGAGATTTAGGATGAAAACACCAGAGGATAATGAAGAAATGCCAACTCTTTACTTGCCACAAGAGCATGTACAGAAGCCAGATCTGGTTAAATCACTGTTCACTTCTGAAGAATTACAGGCATGATAAGAACATTCTCTTGGCTGCTGTGTGAAACATTTAGTCATAGTTCAAGCCAGATTCTTCATAAAGTCATGCTTTCCCTACCATCGGACAATGTACGCACTTTAAACTTAAATTTAAGACCAACATATTGCTGTATACTTCTACATGTGTGCATGTGTGGTCCATTAATCCTCTCCACAGCAATATTCCCTTCCAGATGCTTTTTCATATTTTCTCTTTGTTCACCAGCAGCAAACTGTCCAACCCACTCACATAAAGCGGCTAATGTTGCACATCGTATCACCATCTTACCTTTCATGTCATGCCAGCATGACAAACACATTTACCCCTTCACCTCAGAATACTTATCGGCATCTAAACTCGCAATGATGTCATCAGCGTGCATCCACACAGGAAGGATTTTCTTATGAGGGCTAATCGGGAACAGAAACCATAAAAAGTCTGCATGGAAACCAAACTTGATAATCGCAGACGTTTTACAATGTTCGTTCGATGACATCATTGGACTCGGTCAGTCAACCCTAGCGCTGTTTGTAGTTGGTGTTGGTGAGGATGAGCCACAGGAGGCTACAAGGGACATATGAGTCACTGTGCTTTCATGCACAGATGTGGGAAGCAGATATAGGTGTCGCAACTGGATTTGGTTTTGTCTGTAGATGATATTGAGTCAATGAAACATTCAAACGGTGCTTTTTATATCCTCAAGTGTGTCAATACAAAATGAATGAAAGAGAAAACCGTGTGCACGTAAATGAAAAAATATATATAGAATTGAGATTTAGAATTTTTAGGAGGTGTACTACAATTTAGCCTGATAGATGTTGGCAGTGGTCATAGATCTTCTTGGACAATCCCTATAACATGCAACATATTTTGGCAAATGGATGTTAAAGAACAGTTCCGTAATTCAAGATGTCTTTTTTCTTTCTTTTTGTTGTACTTATCAAACAAAAACCGCCACACAAGACTTCAGACAAGTCACGACAGGACTGTGTTATCACAGTTTTTCAGGCAAACTACTTCAGCTCTGCTAAACTTTACTGTACTACTACTATACTTCTACAGTACAGAGCTCCAACTCTGTACAGTATTTGCTGTAAAAATAGTGAGTTGACTTCATTGCCATCCTGCACTTCCTGTTACAGACAGGCTCACTCAATTATTGTCTTTTTTATCCCAATTTCATTCAGGATTAGAGTGCCCGGAATATACAGTATGATGCAGCAGGGGGATTTTAGGTCCCTTAATTATGCTAAGCTAACATGAGTTATTGCTAACACAGTCGTGAGTTTACATTGGTGGAAGTCTTGTGCCTTACATGATTTTGTAAAGTTTTTAAGTTTTCTAAGTTCTGTTTGTTGGATTGCCAGAACTGCATTTTCCCACACACTGTAAACTGCACTCTGTGCCTGTCTCCACAGGGTGCCTTGTAAAAAGATGGGGGGATATTAGTTTTCTGGAGCAGTGATGTGGAATGTTTTGTTGATTATGCCACACTGTTAAAACATACATTTCCCAGTACAGTCACAGAAGGGGTTTAGAATCTGTTCCTGATTGTTTTGGTGTTGACTTTTAATCGGGCGATTGTGCATTTTTGGGCTGGAAAATTCAAGAAATACTATTTGCTTACAAACATTACAGATAACAAGCAATGTTGTACCTCAGTACACTTGCATGACTGCACAAGCACACAGTCAGGTCATCTGGGACCATTCAAGCTCATGGATGGTTCTAGCACTGCTGCTGTTCATGTCTCTGCCAACTGGCTTCAGACCAGTGCACAGGGGAGACAGTTAAACTCTTCATATACAGACTATTAGATGGGAAGGAATCATTGAGACCTGAAATGCAGAAATTAGCATCTAATGGAGTGTACAGTACAAAAGATGTAGAGTTTATCTAATTGTTCGTGAGTTGTGATAATGAGATGCTGTTTAGATTGAGATAAAAGTAAAACTAAGAAGTAAGTTGCTTTTATGAGGCATTATATGTAGAATGTGGATAGAATGATGACATTTCTAGTATTCAGTCATGTGGCTTTTGCAGGCTCATGTACAAATAACTTGCACCAGATAGGTGCAAAGTGTTCCATTGTTTTCACATTATGCAAGTTTATGCACAAAATACCTTGAAGAAAAAATATTTATCCTTCTATGTTGGCTGAAAATGTGCGAAACACAAACTGAAAGATTCTTAGCTTACCAAAAAGTTGAATAAAAATGAGAAGTTGCCAAAAAAGGTTTTTACCGACCACATGAGGCACCCAAACATTTGCTACTGGTCTCGTGAAATGTGGAAATTAAGATATTAGTCTTACCAGAAATGTTAACAGTGTCTGTCATATTCAAATTTATGCTTCTGGGAATTTAAATCATAAGTAACCAACAGCAATTTTGACTGTTGCTGAAACTTGAGCATGCTGCAGCGCCATTATGAAAGCTTCTATACCATCGATCATCATATATATGTTTTTAAATAATCTATAGGCCATGACAATATATAATAAAATACTTTTTCATTTTGTTTTCTTTAAGACGATGTTCAGGAAATGGATGGTACGTCTTTCCCCAACATGACTTTATGATAAATCCACACCTTTATGGGTCCTTTTCCTTGAAGAAGAAAAATGGAAAACTAGACACAGTTGTATTGTACAGTGAGAAAACTAAACATCCAAAAATCTCAACTTGCGTGTTACACTACTACTTGTATTTAACCAAGTACTGCAGTTTCCAGATCTTAAACACCGACTACTGTAGTTGATTTATTGGCCAGTATGATTTTCCAATCTCAATCACTAAGAACTTTCATGGTGTGTATTCATCCAAATCTCCTCAGTATAAATCTGTTCCCAGGCTCCATCTGAGCCAGGATTCTTTCTTTGTTTGGCTGGATACTGCACTGGATGCTATCCATTCATACTGCATTCAAATTTGTAGACACATACAATCATACAGAACAAAGTCACTCATATTCCTAATAATGGAAGCTAATGGAAAAATTAGTTTTGACATTTTCACACTTTAAGAAATGCCAAACAGACTTGTGTGACATCAGATTTCCAGAACTACAAGAAGGGGAATTAAAAGAAAAAGTATTAGAAATGTTATCTGTAATTTGTCTGTCATAAACAGAGAGGTGAGGTTCAGGGGGCGCTATCTTACATGACAATTAGTGAATAAATCATATTGAAAATAGCTCAAATATAGATCACAGAGGCCATATGGACACAAATCTAGAGTAGCAGCAAACACACCGGTACTGAATGTATTACATGGAAAAGAAAAGAGGCAAAAGGTCTTTCTCCATCTTGGTTCAATTCTTAGTGTTTGACAGTTTCCAGGGAAACAGGATAGTGGGTATTCTGGGATACGAACATGAAGGCAGATTTAATTCAAGAGGTCAACAGAAGAAATTCCATTTGAATGGAAAACCTTTTATTATTTTGTTCCTATGCAACACACCAGTCAGGCCTTTTCACAGCTGACATGTTGATGTGTCCTAGCGCTACAAGCACAAGCGTTGCTAATAGCATTAATGAGAACTTTTCTATTCACATGGGCCAATACATACAATACCAGGATCCTCCGAACTAAAGCAGCTAACTGGAATTCAGCCAGCATCAATGATCCCATTGAAGCATATCAAAAAATACTCTGTGAGACAGTTTAATATCCATGTTCAGTCACTTTCGTCTCAACCAAAAGGATTTGTTCAGTCATGGTGGTATGGCCCAGCACTTGGCTGCTGATATGTAGAGCATGGCCTGTCCTCGTTTCTAACTTTTTGATAGATCTAACACTTTTTCCAAAGAAAATGATACATTTAGGGGTACCATTAGGCTACAATGCATAGGGTACTATTCCCTAATATGGAGGGGACAGAAATGTAAATTAATTTTCTCATGGCTGTTGCTAGGAACCTGCAAAACCTTCTGTACTACAAGATTAAATACATTTAATGTGCATAACTAAGCAATTACTGAAGTCACTAAGCATTCAGACAATTGGATTAGGGCTGCACGGTGGTGTAGTGGTTAGCACTGCGGCCTCACAGTGAGAAGGCCGCGGGTTCAAATCCCAAGTTG